>OZ023233.1:17095873-17376031 GCA_964006365.1 Trididemnum miniatum
CCACGCGACGGCCGGATCAGGGCCAAATTAAGCAATGGGCAAACTGGGCAGTTGCCCCGTACCCCGCACTTTAGGGGGCCCCGCGCATTTCAGCATTTTGAACTGTGAAAACATGTCAAATCATGCTCACATGAAAATTTTGGGAAGTTTCTGCTGAAACTACGGCCTGCGGACGTGTTGACCTTACTTTCTTTGTCTACACTTGATTTTGTGCGGAAAATTGGATATCTGCGGACGTGGTGACTTTTTTTTTGCTCTTCACTAGATTTTGGGCGGAAAAAATGTGGTAACCCTTCGCACTCTTATCTTCTCCAGGCCCCGCGGTCTCTTAATCTGCCCCTGGGCCGGATCGAAGATAAACATCCTTCTCACTGACAGATGCATGACAGCTCTATAGCTATGATTATGGAACCATAGAGTAGGACAGCGCTTTTTCGGGCTATTACCCCTCATCAACCGCTCTTAGGGAAAGGTTCATTCATCCTTTAAAATAATTTGACCTTAAGCGAGACAATCATCCCTCAAGGACAAAGATTCTAGGATAAACAAATCTTGAATGACGGTTGTTTCAGCCACAAAACTTGTTGATCGAAAGTTATTACACTTTTACAAGTGAAAGCCTACCTCATACGCCACCTCAAATCAAACCAAAAAGCTTACGAAGATCATGGATTAATTCAAAGATACTTAAACTTTCAAGAAGCAGCAGAAAAAAATATTGAAAACCCGAGTTTTTAAAAAATTTAGATGTAGTTTTTACTTCAGACCATTTAGCCAGAGGTGGGCATTTTTTAAAAATTGGTTGAAGCGCAGCGCAACAAAGCGCAAAAGTTTTGTTAAGTTATGAAACGCAACGCAACTAGCGCAACCTAATTTTTAAATTGACTGAAGCGCAACGCAACTTTCGCAATCAATTATTTTTTTGCATTAAAGCGCAACGCAACTTCCGCAACGAGGTTTATACAAAAGAAAATGCGCAACGCAACTTTCGCAATGAAAAATTTAATAAAGCGCAACGAGTGGATGTATAAGCAATGCAATTTTTTCTTGAGTTATTTTTATAGGTGCTTTTAACAGCACGCAGTTGTCTACAACGCGACAACGATTTTAATGCAAGTGACTGTAACAAGATTTTGCGTGGTCAATGAACAGGAAAATTAGATAAGAAGAGAAAAAAGAAGCGTTGCTGATGATTGTTTCTTCATGTTCATCCTCTTAGGCTATCACGAGAAAGCGAAGGAGGCGCTGCTCAGGACAAATCCAGACTTGCTTAGGAGTTGCCTTTGTTTCCGAGTTTTCCGGTTGAATTTTGCTTCTGATTTATTTAATTTGCCGCTTGCCAGATTTCACCAAGCAGAGATAATCAACGTGAAGCATCTTATCCAAGGACGCAGCAACGAGACTAGGTTGGGAGTTGAACCATCAACCTTGCGATTATGGTCGTCGTAAAAACGACGCTCCAAACCACTGCGCCACGCTGCATAGTCGCGTGCTGTTAAAAGCACCTCATCGCGGTAAATCATAATTTGCATATGCGGCAAAGTTCTTCACAACAACAAGTAAATACGATTTATTCAACACTCAATGATCTCTTTAAGCACTCGCAATTATTTTAAAAAGCAAAAGACTTTAGTGTACCACATTTCTGATGAGCTGAAAATTTCTGCTACAATAAATTGACCTATAGGCATATTGTACGCATCAAGAAACAAACTGCTATTCTATTAAAAACAATTACAAAAAACTGCTTACTCCAGCACATAGCGCTTTAATTAATCCAACCAAGCGCAACGCAGTATTTCAACTTCCGACAGTGCGCAACGCAACAAAGCGCAAGCAACCAGATTCTTTTCAGTTCGCAACGCAATAATGCGCACACTAATATATATTTTTTCAGTTCGCAACGCAATAAAGCGCAAGAAGGATTTATTTTCCTTGAAGCGCAGCGCAACTTGCGCAATGGCTAAAAATAATTTGTTAAAGCGCTTCGCAACTTCCGCACGAGCGGAAGTTGCGCAACTAGCGCTTTGCGCTTCAAATTGCGGAATGCCCACCTCTGCATTTAGCTTTGCGGATTTGCGGCAAATTTCAGTTTTTTACGTCAATTCCGCAAACGTTTGCGGTAAAAAATCAATTTTGCAAATCCGCAAAATTAAACAAAAGTCCGCAATTTTTGGATTTGCGGACTGATTTGCGGAAGTGCCCAGCTCTGTTCATAACTAACCACGTAGTCTTAAAAGGTTAAATTATTATTGTTGAAACAAAGCGTTATCACTCTTAGTAATCATAGAAACCACACAAGACGTCGATCAACCAGGAAGGCTTCAAAACTAATCCTTGGATTGTTAGGCTAGCTATTTAAACTTTTAAGGGCCATTCAAAACTCTCATAATTCAACCTAAAACATGTCGCAATATGTCTGTCAACATTGAAATTTAGAAGTGCAGGATAATACTTACATCCCCACTACCTTCAACTGGCTTAAATCCTGTTTTTATAGATTTGGGAACAGAAACTGCCTGCAGACTACCAATCTCCTATCTTTTTCCATTATACCGCGCACAAAATTAGTACTTTTCTTCATGTGCATCAGAGCGTGACCGAGTGAACGACTTTTTCATGGTATCCGGAAAGTTTCCACTCATTATCGCACATGGAGTTGGCCGAGTGGTTGGTGCATTGGGCTCCGGAACTAGATTCGCGGGTTCGATGCGCAGCCAGGCCATCTTCTATGATGCATGTAATTCACTAATATAAAAACCAAAGCTACAATTATGTGGCTTAAACAAAATAAAAAATTAAAAAATAAAAACAGAAAAAAAGTTTCCAGTCATTATCTATATAGTCTTTGTTCCAACGTTTTCCGTCCTTTGTCTTTGTAACATTTTCCGTATTTTCAGTAACTAAAGATTTCCGTCTTCGAAACATTTGTTACAAAGACGGAAAAGGTTGCAAAGACGGAAATCGTAAGGTATTAAAATACAGAAAATATTACAAAGAGAGAAATCCTGAAGTTACTGAAGTACCTTGTCGGGTGTTGCGACCATGCCTACTAATCCCCTCATCTTGAAGTTTCACTCTCGCTAGCATGTCACAACGTTGATCGTTTTGTCGCTTCTTCCCTTTTCTGCGTCCGTTTGTATTTGAAATCATATGTTGCTGTGTTTTATTTATTTTGATGGTGCAGAAATAAAAGACACATTACGTGACTCTCAAAAACGCTGTAGCGGTTTTGTTGAAAATGATTTTTTGTGCATTTACAGTAGTTACTAAAATCCAAAAGTGTTACAAAGATGGAAATTTTAAAATTACTAAAGTACGGAGAATGTTACGAAGACGGAAATCTTAAAGTTACTAAAATACGGAAATTGTTACAAACAGGGATGTGGAAGCGGAAGCTGGAAGCATTCATATTTCAATGGAAGTAGAAGCGCGAAAAATATGCCGCTTCCGCTTTCACATCATTCCAAAAAGCATGCTGTACATAACTTATTAGACATTATATTTTATTCCATTTATTAGATATTATTTTACAATGCTAGATTCGCATTAATGCCAGATCTCATCATAAGCCATTACTCTTCGCTTGACTTTCAGATAGTACTAACGCAAAATCGCTTTTTCTTTCAGCTTTTTCTAAAGTTTTAAAATAAAGCAACTAATTTATCAATAGCGCTAAAAGTTATGGTTGACTCTTTTCCAATTATAATCATGTCACGAAATAAATGGAGTGCCGTCAGGAGCGTATTTAGGGGGAGAAAAACGTTGTGCTATTCCCCCTCGCCCGGTCCTCTCTTTTTAACTTTGTCTTTTAGTAAAAAAGAATAAAACCAATGGTGCCAAGTGACGGAAATATGCCAGACTTTTTTGATGGTTTCTGACTTTTATGGCCAGGGGCGAATTCAGGGGGCTAGGATAAGGGGTATGCCTCCTCCTACCAGCCATTTTGGATGATATTTTTGATGCATACAATTTTTCCATAATTTCCAGCCTCTTCGATAGCAATTTTCCGTGCGCCATAATGGTAAGGGTGAATAAGATTAGGTTTGGGTCAAACCTTGAAAAAATTGTTTACCAAATGATTTTTGCATAAACGTCCTCTACTAGGTCTGAAATATCAACAAAAAAAAAACTTCCAAGATAAATCTCCGTGGGAAACTTTTCTACAGCGCTTCAAAGTTTGGATACATTTGATGATGTCATAGCCAAAAAATTAAAAAATTGACCCCTGACGTTTTGTCCAAGTTTTAAAAACCGATATTTCTCTGAACGCTTGTAATACACTGATAACATTTTTAAATCCATGGCTTCTAAATACGAGGTAATGAGGCCTCTAGCGCCTGTACTGGCAGAATTTTTGTTCAAAAATCGAATATTGTTCGGTGATTATTTTCACTTTGGCACTTTTGAAAAATATAAATGAAAAATCGATAAATGCGAACGTCAGCACTTAAGCACATTATGTAGTTGCTATGATGTCACAATCAAATCCTCTCGATGTATAACATCATCCATAAGGGTGAGAAGCTGGAAACAGGGAGGAAGTTACAAATAGTTTGAACAATGTAGTCAGAGCGAATTAAAAAAATCATTGTCAAATGAGTTTTGTGCTAATTTTTTTCTGTTTCTAGCTACAGTACAGTATGTTAGAACATAAATTACTGAAGACAGGGTTTATTTAGAACATAGTTTAGAAACAAGTTTATGAAAATGGATAGCTCAGAAGTAGTTAGCTGCGTAGTTTGTGAGGGTAAAAAAGAAAAGGAAAGTTTGTCAAAATGTTTCATTGGTGGATTCAACACATTAATAGCTGAAGCAGATGCTTTAGGCTTGAATGATTTGTCGTCACGGGTCAACCAAAGATCAACCAAAGCTGATGATCCATCAATCTTGCCGGTTATCATTAAAACATTCACTGTGGGAAAAGAAAAAACAAGATACCAGTAAATAATATGCTCTTATTTTACTTTTGGATTTAAATTTATCCTAGTACTGGTAATTCATTTATCAAATTTTATACCGCTACTTCATTTTAATGGTTGTGTAAAACTTCATGCGTTTAATTGAGGGCCTCACTACAAAGTGCAAGGATTGATGCTGAGCTGGAGGTTTTTGATTCAATTTTGCTATTTATTTTTTCAACATCCACTTTCAGAGCTTTCGTACGTTTTGCATAGAAAGATTCAAACTTTTTCATCTCCTGCAAGTGCAAGACAGGGTTTATACAGTCATGGAAAATCAGGGGAAAACTTATCTCTTTCGAGATGGTCAGGGAAAGTCAGGGAATTCATCGAAAAGGTCAGGAAAAACTTGGAAAAAGTCGGGGAGATTTTTTTGGAAAGTTTTTACCTCCTATGAATCAAGATCCATTGTTTATTTTAGCAATTGTATGTCAAACAAGCTTGACTTCATACTTTTCTCTTTATTTAGATATTTTCTTACTATAAAAGTAGCTTAGAATGTCTAAAAAATCGAAACAACCTTATTTTCAAGATGGTTGGTTATCGTCTGAAGAATTCAAGGAGTGGCTTTGTAAAGCTTCTACCAAAGGTGAAGCAAGATGTCGACTGTGTCAGACAAATATAGCATTGAGCAACTTGGGAATCAGTGCAGTGAGGAGTCATGCTGGCAACAAATCCCATGTGAAAAAATTCAAGGAATGGGCCGAAATTAAAAATTTCTTTGCTAAAAGAAATGATATTGGGCCTGCTAACTTATCTTCTGAAGAAAAGCAACTGCAGTCTTCCCTAGATACAGAAGATTTGGTTGAAATTCAACCATCCTGCAGTGCAAATGGTCGAAGTACAATTCTACTGGTCTTTCAAGATAGAGGAAAACTGAATGCCGAAACACGGTGGGTTCTGAAGCATGTTGTTGGTGGATATAGTGATAATTCTGTTATTGGTTCTGTGGACCTATTTCAATCAATGTTTCCTGATAGCAAGATTGCTAGTATAATGGAACTTGGCAAAGACAAATTAATATATGTTGTGAAATATGGTATTGCACCTTGCTTCACACAATTACTGAGAAAGCAAGTCTCTTCATCAAAATGGTTTGTAATTTCAGTGTTATTATTGCAGTGATTTTCTTAGATTTTTTACTGGAAGTAGTGCAGAGTGCTGTGAACTGCGAAACCAGACACTTGTGAAATATGTCACTTTTCTTATTTTCGGTATTCAAGCCAAGCTTCTGGCAATTTTCTATGATATTTTTGCTGCTGGTTGATATTATACTGTTCGTTTATATTCTCTAAGTCAGGGAAAAAGTATGTTTTGCAGGATTGGGTCAGGGAAAAACATAGGGATTTTTAAACGAAAGTCAAGGAAAACAGGTGCGATTTTGAGGAAAGTCAGGGGAATATGTCAGAAAAATTCCGTATAAACCCTGCAAAATTCTAACCTCGGCTATAAATTTTGTAGCACCAGATACAGAGAAAAAAAGCAAGAGAGTGGAGTATTTACCCTGGACCAGGTGTATGAAAAATTGCACCAAATTTCTGATTCAGAAGCTTTCTTCAGCAAACGTTATTTAAAGCAGAAGTTAATGGAAAAATATGACAACAACATTTATTTCACTTCTGAAATTGGACGAAAAGATGTTATTTGTTTTCGAAGCTCATTGAACGAAATTCTGCGAGAACATTTAGCCAATTAATCAGAAAACCCTGAAAACCAAAAAAACCCTGGAGAGATGAAGAAGATTTTTTCTTACAATTCACCTTATAAATTGCCCAACATTTGCTAAAAATTTTCTTAAATATTACTCAAACTTACTGATGATTTAAAAATATTTGGCAACAGTCTTTCCGTATTCTGCTTACTACGCTTATGGAGGAGGTAAATATTGTATGTCTTATGTACCTTCACCTCATTTAAATAATGTGCTTAATTAAGTGCCAAAGTGAAAATAATCACCGAACAATATTCGATTTTTAAACAAAAATTCTGCCAGTACAGGCGCGAGAGGCCTCATTACCTCGTATTTAGAAGCCATGGATTTAAAAATGTTATCAGTGTATCGCAAGCATTCAGAAAAATATCGGTTTTTAAAACTTGGACAATGTCAGGGGTCAATTTTTTGGCTATGACGTCATCAAATGTATCCAAACTTTGAAGCGATGTAGAAAAGTTTCCTACGGAGATTTATCTTGGAAGTTTTTTTTGTTGATATTTCAGACCTAGTAGAGGACGTTTATGCAAAAATCATTCGGTAAACAATTTTTCCAGGTTTCGTCCAACCTCGCCCTTGCTACAGTGCTCGCCAGGTTTTGAACTCTCGTGAGAAATGACTGCGTAAGCCGAGGAATATTTAACATGTTGTTACTGATCTTTAGTGCATGCTTTTCTAAAAATTCTCCGCGCCAAGGGATTTTTTTTAAGTAATGTTCAATCGGACAGGTACTTATGCTGAGTAGGCTAATCAAATGCCATGTGTCTTTCGCGATCGATTTCGAGTAAGTTATTGTGCTCAGCAAAAACAGTCACTGTCAAGGTACCGGTATGCGGAGTAGCTTCTGCAAAATGCAGCTTTTAACGCATGTTTCCATTTTTTATCAACTCTAAAAACATCATCACTTAAATCCAGTTGTGGAGTTAAGTCAAAAGCAAACCATGCACAACCGTTCTGGTACTGCTCTCGTGAAATCGCGTTTTTAGTATCGCGATAGTACTGGCCTGTTTGTGAATACAATCCAAAATAACTGCGAATAAAGCGATCATGTGCGAAATACGACTGCAAAGGTTTGCTTGGAAATTAAAGTCCGTCTCTGCCCCAAAGTTGATATGGTTGTGTTTGAAATTCAATCAATAAGTCAATTTTTATTTTATTGAGACCCAACGTCGTCCTACCTGGCATGCTGAATGGGAAGTCAGAACGACTTCCACGTCTTGGGTCAGAGGACAAACCATCCCCCATCACCAACAGTTGCAAGAATTGAAAAAAAAAAATTTTATTAAAAAAAAATAATAATAATATATAATTGAGACAGCGAGACATGGTTACCGTAGAGTTTTATTTTATTTCCGTACCGCCAATGACATCCAAGATAATATTTACATTCTGAAGTTAAACAAAATTGGCATGGAAAAAGGAACATGCAGCAAAACGAGAAACCGTTGAGACATGCCATTCGAAACCGACTTGGCGTGGCTGCATAACCGAGAAAATCCATATGGCCTACGCATTAATCAAACAACAACGAAATAAACCAAACACATAAAAAAAAAACAATTTAAGCTGCATAAAATTGGCCTACCGATACATCAAATTTATTTATACCAAAAAACAGCTGGTAACCTCAGTTGTGGAAAATCGTTCAAATGTTAATTAGTTTCACAGTCGGGCTATGATAAGCAGCAACTGCAGTTTAGAAGGTTCTTCAGCATATCAATAACTGGTATAGCAATCGTAAAAGTTTTGGTATAGTAAACCCAATGGTGTAAAGCAAACTTGTAACAAGGCAACGACAAATATCCACTAATATTATTTAGAATGCTATCAGAGCTGTTTCGTAGTTTTAAATGTAACCCATCGATTCTGTTCCACATTTTCTAATAATATTCTAGATTACATGTCTTAACAATAAATAAATGATTTATTTAGCTTTCTATTGAAAGGTGATTTTGCTATAACCCCGTTGTAAGCATCATTATCCATTACACCTAACACTAAACGTGTCGGCAGCTGACTCAAAAATAAATTTTCTTTTGATACAGAACGGTTTCCTAATGGAACAGCAAACATACAAGTATCAAGGGATATTTTGCAGTTCCGTGTAACGATGCTTTTTTGTGTGCCAACTGAACAGCTGCGTTAAGTTTGACCTTGCGAGCAGGGCATGCTATGGAATGGAATGGAAGACAATTTTTCCATAATCCATACTGCAAAATTTCTTCCATTCAATTCCATACTAAATTTTTTTTCCGTATTCCATTCCATTCTTCCATACTAATGTAATTTAACGTAGTGGTAAATTCACTACCAGCAAATTATGCCATAATTTAGGGTTTCCATATTTTTACTGTGCAAAAAGAGGACAGGTACTTTGAAGGTCATCACCTCCGCAGAAGTCGAATTTCCCCCCAAATTCGAGTGCAGACCAAAAAAAAATGAAAGTCATCACGTACGCGGGCCGTAGTTTGAGCTGAACCCAAAATTTTCGTGTAGGCTTAAGCATGATTTGACAACATGTTTTCACTGTTTAAAATGCCGAAAAGCAGGGGCCGCGCCAGCCCAAAATAAGTGGGGGAACAAATCATAAGCGACAAAAACTTGTAAAAATTTAAACTCTTTCAAGAAGGTCTGGGGGGCCACCTCCAGAAAATTTCGAAACTTTAGAATTAATTTATTGCATTTCGACGTATATCCAGGAGGATTTTTCGTCGAAATGGGGACTGAATTATGAAGTAAAAATAGGATGCTAGTTAGCATAATTGTTCAGAAATTGACAATGCCTTTGCCCTTTGCCTTCGGTTACTGTTATCGTGCTTAGTAGCCCGGTTTTGTAGTACAGTGTGCTACTTAAAAATAGGCTGTTAAAAAAAAAAAGTCTACCCTGCAAATAGACCAAATTTAGTGCAACATAATGGTGTATTATTGCAGTATCACGGTAAAGAATGAAACCGAAAATTGAAAAGTCCCGAAAATGTTAAAAAACAGTGGCACTGGCAGAATATGAGAAGCGTAACGGTCGAAAGGTAGTACCTTGTGGTCAAATTATATACTTCTGGGTTTCCTGGACACTTTATCTAGTGACTGTTTTAAGTTTTTGTCGCGTTTTAAAAACAGGAAAAGAAAGAGGCCAGGAGGGGGTTCACGTCTGCCCCCTACCCCAGAAAAAAGTTAACGGATTTGCACGATTTACAAAAATGGGCCTTAGCAGAAGTGGGAAGGGGACTAGTCCCCCCATTCCCCCCCTTGGTGCCACCACTGCCAAAAAAGAGGACATTTAGGTATTTTTTAACGTTTTCGGAGAACCAATTATTTTTTGTTAAAAAGGAGGACGCATAGTAAGCCTGGTATAAAGCACACGCGTTAGCTGCGAGATAAGCTTTCGTATCTAAAACTAGTCATACTGATTCGTTGAACCATCCCATATTGCAAAAAAAAGGAATAAATGAACACACGCACGAAAAAATAGACGTAAACAATAAATGTATAAAGAAGGATATGTAAGTCAAATAGAATTCTTCTTTCCTACACTTCTCCGATAGGCACCCAAGACTGTACTCTTATTGTTAGACCGATTCTTACCCTGACACATTGGGCTGTGTTGTTATCTGATTTTGGGGGTGCCTATCGGAGAAGTGTAGGAAAGAAGAATTCTATTTGACGTACATATCCTTCTTTGTATCATCTTGCTGGATCCTGTATGTAACAGTACATGCGGTTCAATAAATGTATAGATGCTTAACGCAAAAGAAGTAAAGAACAATACATACAGTTACAATAAGCTAAAAGCTTGCATTGCAGAAACGAAAAGAGACTAATCATCCTCATTCTAGTTCAATTGAATCCAATTTTTAAATTGGTAGATTACGGAAAACGAAACATCCGTTTTCCATAAACTACTAATGTATAGTTTCTGCTCGTGTGAATTTCTAAGCGTGCGAGAATAAAAGTTGAATTGAATTGAACTAGAATGAGAAAGTTTTATCGATAAATTTCGGAAAATTATCCCGGGAATTTTCCGAATCTCGAAAATTTCGGGATTCCGGTAATTTTTTGGTATTCTCGAAAAATTTTTGATAAATTTCCGATTTTCCAGGAAGTTGAAAATCCGGCAAATAGGAAAACCTTACTAAAAACAATGACCCTGAGGCTTGAGCTGTAGCTAGGATTCTGACTTGATTAACTTCTCTTGTCAAAAACTTATCGTATTGCCACGCTCTGGGCCAGCGCATTCATTAGGCCAACATAGGCAGCCGCCTAGGGCATCATTCTTCAGAGCATGCTTCAGGGGCATAAAAATGCCTTTTTGGGGGCATCAAAATGTCTTTGCTAAAACATTTTTGCTTTTATTGCTCACTTATTAAAGGTAAATATGTATGCAAAGGGGCATCAAAATTAAAGCTTGTCCAGGGCATCAAATAGCTTTGCGCCGGCCCTGGCCACGCTACCACCTCGAGCTCAGCCCTCAGCACTTGCAACAAAGCAAGGGCCTTAGACAAGAAATAATTAACGCTAAAGCAAAAAGCAGACAGCTGTAATTAACACCTCTGAGAGGCTCTAACAATGATATGTATCGTCAATTATCACAGGTTAAAATTTTCTCAAACTTTGTTTATTATGACGTAATTGTGATTTTCGTTCCGGATATTGAGCATAGCAAGTGGTTCCATTATTAGCATTAGCAATATATGGATACACTGTGGTGTTACCACGGATGCTAGGCTACATACTTGTACTGGTATGCAGTATCTATGGCATTACTTTGTAATTTGTTGTAAGTTTGAATATATGTAGTTAGTATGGAAGACGATCTTCCATTCCATTTTTCAAATCTTCCATTCCATTCTGAGCATATTCCATATTCCACACCAAAATTCTCCTTCCATTCCATACCATTTTCCATTCCATAGCATGCCCTGCTTGCGAGTTGCGACAAAAAAATGCAACGTTTTTCACAGAAACTTTGGTATTTGCATTACGTCCATGTAAACAAAATCGGTTTTTACACCATATTTAACGAATACGTGTTTGAACGAGGGTATCTGTTTTGAAAGGCTAATCTAGATGCAAACGCCCAGTCCTGTTTGGCTACTGTTCGCAGCCAGCTCTTCACGTTTTGTATAACCTAGGTTTGCAGCTTCTCTTTCGTCGAAATCTTCAGCTGTGTTTTGATACCACAATTGAGAAGACAATTGAGAATCTTTTGCTTCTTCCAAAACTCAGCAAGCTTTCGATACTGGCTCGCTAAGGGTAATTGTTGTTAGATTGAGTCACTGATGTTCCGTTTAAAAACAAATCACATTGAGAGAACAATGTAGGCTATGCAAAAAATTGCATTGTAGTAGGATGTTTCACTTGCATTGCAGAACTCAATAGGACCCACACTTGTGAGGACAGAAATTTTCAATGGTCCCCACGACTAAGCAATGTACTTGAGTCCTCTACTTTTGTTAGCGACCCACTCAGACGGCAGAGTGGTGAGAGCGTCCGTCTCTGGAGCTGTAGACTTGGATTTGACTCAGAGTCGGGTCAAAGCAAAGGCTTGAAAATTGGTATTCACAGCTTCCCTGCTTGACGCTTAGCATTAAAGGGACAGCGTAAAAAACAAGCCCGCAAGTATGCTTGTTGAGCCGTTGGGAAAGGCACTTAGCGGGATTCCCCCATCTTGGTGTGGTAGACAGATGACTGGCAACTTGTAAGCGAGCTCGTGTAGCGCATTGATCGCTCTCTCGTGATAGGATACATATGCAACTAAATATTAAAGATAGATTTGTGAAGTCTTGGCGACTCACATTTGGGTCGCGACCCATGATTTGAGAAACGTTGCTTCAACGTGTTAGCTTTGTGAAACTAGATCCAATTGAGCAATAAGTTTTGATGTGCGAAACTACTCGTTGCAAACTTATAACGCTTAAATCTTGTAGTGTGTAAAAGATTCAAGGCCTACTGCTAAGTTTGAAGTCAGTGATCATAGTCTTGTCACTTTTTTGAAATTCAATATATTCAAGTTTAACCAAAGAAGCAGAAACAGACAATATAGACGACGGCATCTTCGAGACTTCTTTAACCACAATAATTCTTAAATGTCGCGTTGAACAGTTTTCCCACTAGTATGAAATATACATTACTATAACAATTCTTTTGTTACGTAGTCCAAAAGCAAATGCCAATGAAGCTCAACAAGAGAATAAAAATTATTTCATTTTGCACTTGATTAGGTTGTGGAAACTCATTGAAAACCTGAAACACTATTCAAAAATTCGAAACTTCACATACTGTAATTTAAACAGAATATGCATATTCAGATCTGAAAAACGATTGCATCAATCAAGTGAGGTGGTTATGAACAAAAAAAGCGTGGCCTAATTGCTTCAGAAAGTTATTTGTATCAGAAAACAGTAGCGAAGAGAAAACAATGTCTAGTATTTATAATATTAAACATGTAACAGTATTTTCAACTGATTACATAAATTTTGTCACGCAGCTAATTCTGACACTATGAAATAACTTGCGCTGCGAATTATTTCCGTCACACTTCTTATTGTTGTGAGGTATTGCAGACATGAGAAAAGTAAGTGTTAGTTTCTTATGGTATGTAGTTAAATCACATATTGTAATTAATTGTTCGTAGACACCCTGAAAGCAAGCCAACTATTTAATAGCAAGAATGATAGTTGGGATTTCTTGATTCCAACCGTTCAATATAGAGTTGACCCTGGAAGCAAGTCACATGATTACGACACCTCATACATCTTTTTATGTTCTTCAGGAATTTCATACGTCATCAAATTATCAACGTCGGTTTCATCGCTTATTAAAATCTAAAAATCAGATAATAAAACATATCAAACTATTAAACTTCAAATATGCTATGTCAGGATGAATAAGAAGTATGAAAAACATGTGATATTGAAAATTAACTTTAGGTATATACTAAATAAGAATTGGATTGCGCAAAAGAGTTCTATTGCACTAATTCAAGAGGCTCAAGTACCCAAGCCGTTTACGCAGACGTGTGACAAAACCTTACCTCATTTCAATAAACCTTTAAAACAACCAGAGGACCCCGAGAAGAAACTTCAACTTAATCTAAGTGCCTCAATAGAAGAAACACGATGACACGACCAATGCTGAATAGCAGACAAAGTAGGTATTGTATTTGCATCAGGGTTTACGGGTCCTACCAAGCACTACGCGAATGTTAGAAAGGGGTTGTGGACCCCAGGTTAAGAAATCCTACTTTAAGAGTATTAAGTGCTAACGTAGCTATCTACTCGACAAATAATGTAACTAGCAGGTATGTATTAGGTACGTTTACCTGAATTAATTTTTCGCATTCATCAACCATTTCTTGTTGATTACTATCGCTTTCCCACATATGCAACGCTCTGATAATAAGATAGGTGTTGTGGGACTTAATAAATTGACGTCCCAGATTTGTTGCGCACAGCTGCAAAAAATGAATATTTGAATTATTGAAATTGCCGCCAGTCTTTTCATTTCACCAAGATCGGCTTTTAGTGGCGTAGCGAGAAATTTCAGAAAGGGAGAGCATAAGCTGCAAAAGTCATCAAAGAGTTTGGCACATTTCAGTCACTAAAATACACTTGTTCTTTTTTCACTAAAAAGCAAAGTCAAAAATTGTGCCATGCCCCTCTAAATACGTTACTATTCATTTTATTGTACTTGCAAAAAGAGCAATCTCTTTTTAAAATCGCTTCGAACAGTGGTGCAGCTTATTGTAAAAACGTGGTAGCAAAAATTACTGCCAAGCCACTTCAAAAACACCTCGTCCGTCGCAGCAATGTGACAGAATACAATGCAGAAACGGCAAAGTGTGCTGATTGCACTTAAACTAAACCATTTACAGCTGTCGCAATATACTATCGCGATTATTTAGTTGCATATTTATCCTCCTATTACGTCCACAAGAAAGCGATCAATGTGCTACACGAGCTCGTTTAGGAGTTGCCAGCCATCTGTCTACCTCACCAAGATGGGGGAAATACCGCCAAGTGCCTTTCCCAACGGCACAGCAAGTTAACTTGACGGCTTGTTCTTCACACTCTCCCTTTAATGCTAAGCGTCAAGCAGGAAAGCTGTGAATACCAATTTTAAAGTCATTGGCTTGACCCGACTCGGAATCAAACCCAAGTCTACAACAGCTCCCGTGGCGGACGCTCTTACCACTCGGCCATTTGAGTTGAGTAAATGTTTAGCAAGCCAACAATAAAACTACCTCGACGAACATATTTTGCCACTAAAAGATACAAACTTACGATTTATTGACCTAACCAGTTTTTCATCACGCATTTCAATTAGTTAGTGCTAACTGCTTAGTGCTCATCACTATTAATTAAGCTTATAACAGTAGGATGGAGTGAAACAACTTTTTTTTGGAAATTGAAGGTTTGGGGGGGGTCTAAAAACCTAGCAAACCACCTAAAACCAACACCAATTACAATATTTTGACGTTGGACCTTAAACCCAGCCACCTACCCCCCAAAAAGTTGTTGCAGAAAGTCAAATTTCTAGAGCGAAGTGAATCTCATTTTTTTTGAAATTGAAAGTTGGGGGGGTCCAAAAACCTGGCAAAGCACCTAAATCCAACACCAATAGCAATTTTTTGAGGTTGGATTCAAACCCAGGCTCCTAACCCCTTAAAAGTTGCTGAAGGGGATCATATTGCTCAAAACACCTGTTACTTTTGAGCCACACATCGTAGGAAGCTTGGTTTTGGTCTTACCAGCTGCGAAATGCCTGTTTCTACCTGCTCTAAGTGAACGTTTAGTCGTAAAGTCAATGGCTTTTGAGTTATTTTCACAAAATCACACTATATAATAATTTCTGTTTAGAAGAAAATCAACAACATACAATTTTTTGCAAATAACTCAAAAACCATTGACAGCACGTCCAAATGTTTAATTAGAGCAGATAGAAACATACACATTTCGCAGCTTTTAAGACCAAAACCAAGCTTCCTACGATGTGTAGATCAAAAGTAACAAGTGTTTTGAGAAATTTGACCCCCTTAAGCAACTTGCAGGGGAGTACGTGGCTGGGTTTGGGGTCCAACCTCAAAAAACTGTCATCGAAGCGGGTTTGGGCGGTTTGCCAGGTTTTAAGACCCCCCTCCCAACCTCCAATTTCTAAAAAAAGTTTCTTCACCTCACCCTATTATAACAGTCTAACATCACCATACCAAGATTATAGCTTCAACTAATAGTTTTCGAATATCGAGATCCAATTCTCTCGTCTTATCATGAGGTAAATATTGCAAATCAATCGGTAACTGCTCCGTTTCATTTTCATCAAATTCTTCAGGACCAGCAAGAGGTAAAAGCAAATGCGACAACAAATTAACATCCTCATTTAACAATGCCTCGTGTTTTTCTAAAAATTTACACAGTTAAATTACTCAAATTGCACTATTCAGTTTTATACAGATTCTGTTTAATTATTATCAAATAGTACGCCTATTTGGCGATTATCAATTCGTGCAAGCTTCCAAGCTACAGCTTTAGTAGTTGACTAACAAAATAAACTACATCCACATCAGGCGTGATAACAGTTTATTTGGTCAAAATAACAGTAGATGTAGTAGTTCCAAAAGATTTTTTGTCCGACTGGGGTCAAAAACTATAAATTATGTGTTTTCGAGCAAACTACTAAATGCAACTAAATTAGTAGCATAACGGTAACACATTATATACACAATAAAATCATAACGTAATCAATAGTATACCATAATTGAAACAACAATTTCTAAGAATTGAAGCAGCTGCTCCTCTTCTTATTGAAGATTTTTCATATTGTAAAAATGAAATCATCTTTTTAATGTTTTTGCAAGAACTTGCCAAAAAGAATGCTCTACCTGTAAAATATCGAATTTCAACAAAAATTTGGACATGGCAAAACATGTTAATGCCTGTCAAGATTTGTCAGCATCATAACATAGATGAAAGATTCATTTCTTGCATGGTCTGACTGGAGCTGATTATAGCATAATTAATACAGCTCAGATGACAGAGTGGTAAGAGCGTCCGTCTCTGAAGCTGTAAAGTCAGGTCAATCCAATGACTTCATAATTGGTATTCACAGCTTCCCTGCTTGACGCTCAGTATTAAATGGACAGTGTGGAGATCTGGCAAGTTTACTTGGAAAAAGGGAAAGGCACTTAGCAACACCCCCTTCTCTTGGTGTGGTAGACTGGTGGTCGGCAATTTTTCAGAGAGCTCGTTATTGTGCTTTAATCGCTTTCTTGAGATAAGAGGATAAATATGCAACTAACTGTATTTCATTCATGCTTCCGTTGGCTTCAATACAAAGAAAATAGTTCACTTTACGCTCTGCCTTTATTGTACTGTGGTCCTTTTTTTTTCTGGTCAACACTTTGCAAATAACTGTAATGAAAACTTGCATACCTTCAGGAAGCTGAGTAAGGTTAGCAAACACTGAACCCAAGTAATCCAAATTACATTTTCTCTTGTTGTAATTGGTATTTGAAAACACATCAAGAAGCAAAGATAAAAAATTAGGGTCATTTTTGAATAAAATGTCATAGCATTGTTTACTTCCAGTATTAGTCCTTGATATATTACTGACAATCATACAGCAATGATCTGAAAACTGAGAATCAGCATCACAAATAATTTTTATAAATTCTGGAATGATGATGTAGCGTTTCATGACAAACTCCACTGTATGATCTTCCGTTGATAAATTTACAAGAGCCAAATAGCAATCTTCAGCAACAAGACTATTACCATCTTTAGTTAATGTCAGGATTGCCTGAAAAAAAAAGAAGTGCAGCAAACTACTACTTATATTGACATTACATAGATGAAAACCAGGTACAACTTGTACAATATTATATACGCTTTTCTACGGGTACTATACTGCCTATTTCTTCTAAAATTGTTTCAATGTTTTTTTAAGTAGTTGCATATTTATCCTCCTGTTACGAGAGAGCGATCAATGAGCTACACAAGCTCACTTAGGAGTTGCCAGCTATCTGTCTGCCACACCAACAGTCCAAGAAGGAGGGAATCCCGCTTAGTGCCTTACCAACAGCACCACAAGTGAACTTGCCGACTTGTTTTCCACACTGTCCCTTTAATGCTGAGCGTCAACAAGGGAAGCTGTGAATACCAGTTTTAAAGTCATTGGTTTGACTGACTCGAAATGAAACCCAAGTCTACAGCGCGGGAGGATTATGCTCTTACCACTCAGTCATCTGAGCTGTTACATGAATACTCTATCAACAATGCTAATGGCAACAATGAGTGAGGTTTAATTAGGCCTACCAAAACGCA
Source organism: Trididemnum miniatum (assembly GCA_964006365.1). Classification (NCBI taxonomy): domain Eukaryota; kingdom Metazoa; phylum Chordata; class Ascidiacea; order Aplousobranchia; family Didemnidae; genus Trididemnum; species Trididemnum miniatum. The sequence goes on from OZ023233.1 coordinate 17,113,861, forward strand.
GTTTTGCAGCAACAAAAATTAGGGGCTTAAGCAAAGTTTTTGAAGTTGCATGTTTAATATTTAGCTTTGTGCAACTGCAGAATTCAGGGAATAAATTTGTCTGATTAAAGTTGGGATTAAACTTGAAATTGTTGTTAAAATTTGCTGTATTTGTGAATGCGCAACAGTGTCAATGCTTAAAAAACACAAAATATCACCAAGAAAGCTTTTACTGCATCGCGCAGAATCAACTGTAGATCCTCCTCTCTCTAACTTCACAATGCTACAGCAGTTGTTGGATTGATATCTATGACTCATATCCGCACAATAGATACAGAAATCATCAGATCATGGCAGTGTCAGTTTAGTTTTTAATCAGCAATGACGGTACATTACAGAAGAACTAAGTGTCTATTTTGCCTATAGCCGTTGACGGCAAAATACCTGAATACTGCAGACTGATTGGCTAATTTTCTCAAAATTAGTCATGCATATAGATGCAAGCCAACCATCAGTCATACGACAGTCATGCGTACAGATGCTAGCCAATCAGTGTTTCGCTGTAAACGACAAAATAGACACTGCCTCTTATACAGTGTATATGCAAGAATTGTACCAGCAGCACTGTAATAGGTCAAGCCTTGCTGACCAAATCGTAACCGGTATATCACAAGATATTCAAGTTTAACAATACTGGTAATTTGCACAGTGTAGCAACCAACATAATAATAACAAATGGTATCTATCAACTCCTTAAGATAAATGCTGGAAAAACTCTCCAGCATATCTGCAATCTCCACTGTCCAGCAGGCCATCAGTAGCCGAGTAGGCCAAAAATCAGCACATCTTCTCACCTCTAATAGAGCATCATTATCTGTGATAAATTTTCTTCCTTCTGAAGATCCAGTTAATGATAAAACATTTTTTGTTGCAGTTAGTTTTAGTTCCAGACGAGTTGAAAGCTTCATAAACTTTATAAGCTCATTACAAACATCTTCCATGTTCACCGAAAATTCAGTTTTATGCAATTTTGAGTAAACAACCTGAGGAAGTAATGGTATGTATTTAACAAAGGCAATGTCCAAAGCACTGGCCCGATTCCCATAATCAAAACGCTGCTGCATCGGATTGTTAGTTTGTTTCTATAATGTGATAATGATGTTGCTGTCACATGAGACCGATTTTCCCGCACTGCAGTGGACGGCTTGTTTGCTTCTATAAAAGGCTGCCAGTGCTCTAGACACTTCCTTTAACAAATATATAAAAAGTGTGATTTCTCAAAACTTAAATTCAAAGGCCTCAATTACTTGACAAATAGGTTGTTTTGTTTGACATATACATTGCAGGGCTGGTAACGTTACCTGACAAATAGGTTGTTTTGCCGGACAAATATGTTGCAAGGCTGATAACATTACCTGACAAATACGGTAGGTTGTTTTCGTCAAAATAATGATTAAGAAACGCCCTATTTGGGGTATGACAATGACTGTACTGGTATGTAAAACAGAGGTGTACGGAGTCGCTTTTTTTGGACTCCTGCTCCTGTTTTGACCAACTAGACTCTTGATCCTGCTCCTGGTCGTTGACTACTTTTTATACTCCTGCTCCTGTTCGACAATCGACTCCCGTTTTTACGCAAAAGTGTCTGTTTGGGAAGGGAAATGGACAAATAAGCCTAGTTCAGAAGGCTGTTTTACCACAGCGCTGCAACTGCTCAGTGGTTTGTAACATTTCCAAGTACTTGGAAAGAAGTAGAAAAAGATCAATTGCTAATGCTCATACTCTTCTCAAGGTCAGGCACTTCAGAGATACTCAAGTAGTATTTTCATATAAACACACTGCTGAATATCAATGCTTAAATTTTTATTTTGGACAAGTGAAACTGTTCAAATGAATTTAATTCAACTTTGATGCGTACCAATAGCTACATGAAAGTTGAAAAGCAATTTAAAATTGTAATGTACCAGTCATAATTAGTCGGTTAGATTAGGCCTGCCGCGTGTGGTCCATCGTCTGGTAGGCCTACTACTCGCATAGTAAATTTTTAATTCAGTTTATTTGCCAAGTGATTGCATAATGCTGCTAACATCAGAAAAACTTCTTTTGTTTTTAGGTATACTATGGCTGCTCTGCAAGATGCAAAATATGGGCTGTAGTTATCTATCAATACCATATGTTGCATTCAGAGTCAAGGGGTTCCACTCTGTCTGCAGTTTTAACGACTATTGCTTCAACGCCCGACGCTACTCGTACCTGAGTCTGCACCTCAACCACAATCTTACAACCTCGACGTTTTATTGCGGCCCCGAGTCAGTCAGGCACAGCGCGTCAGTTAACTTAAATTCGCACGGAACCAAAGAACTACCACGAAAACGTTCGAACTTAAGAAACGTTAAAATACAACTCGTGCGTTATCCTGCAAAAGATAAGCAAAGAGAAATATGAAAACACAATTCTAAGCCTAAGTAAATACTACAGTACCTGACTCAAACCAGTTATGCCAGTCTGGTCAAATCTGAAATATAACTAACTAGCTAGACTAACAGGTTAAGGCAACAACAATTGCTACAGAATCGCTCGGCATCAATGCAACATAAAATGAGCGCCTCCAACTCACGAAACTGCGTAGCCTACTCTGCATGCTCAACGATCAATGTTACAACAACGCTCACACTAACAGCCCATAAACACAGTACAAAATGCTTTTAAGACTAGCTGTCAGCCTGCCATCTGAATTAACTAAAATGCAACGCAGAAAGAAGATTTTGAACACACAATGCTACCGCTGTTGCGTCACAAAGGCTAGTACGTCAAAGCGGCGTCACAAAGGCTAGTACGTCAAAGCGAAGCAGCTACGAAGACATAGTGAAGGCAATAAGCAATATCTCACCGTAACATAGCCGGCCCAAAATATTGAGCAAGTTCAACAAACAATATTTTCTAGACAAAAGGTGAGATAACCACACAATTATCATCAATCATGCAACAGAGGGTCATGCAACGATGCAAAAGGAGTGAGGAGGGCCTAGGGAAAACCATACGTTACGGTAGGCCTAACAAATTCGTCAAAGAGAACACATGAAACCTTTAGTCAACAAATCACACAAACAAAAGATCAGTATATGTACAAATATCACAACATCCGTGCTACGTAGCAACGGAATCGCAGCGTCGCGAGGACCCACGTACGATTTTGGGAGAAACATTCTTAGTTGTCAACTGGGTATGGAAAGAGCATACATTTATCGTACGTGGGCAAACAGTCCATGCAGTTCGTATGCTCAGGCCGGTGTATATAAAGTTAGGCCGCACCCAAGCCTAGTCCACATATACAACAGTTTGGTGCTAAACAGTCCATAAATCACGAGCTCGCCTGTCTAAATCGTTCGTTTAAATTGTTCATAGTCCATGTTCAGGCGGCTACACCGGCCAAATCGAAATGCGTCAAGGCGGTAAGTGGCCTTACTCTTCTATGTGCATAAAAGTCTATTAAATGTTCAATGTCTATGTAATTATGACGCATCCGATGTGTATTGTAAACAGTCCATGGGTATTGCTCATGGCAAGGTACTGTCATTGACATCACCTTCAAGGAGACAGAGTTTGCGGATGTCTCTTATAAACGTTTTCCCAAAGGCTGTTCGAACTTTCACTCTACGAACTAAATCATCGCGGTCAGGAAACACTTGCTGGACTATACCTTTAGGCCACAGGTTTCGGGATTGACTTTCATCGAGAATGAGTACGAGATCGTTCTCCTTCAGATTTCTCTGAGGTGCTAACCACTTTTGCCGGCGCTGCAGCAACTGAAGATATTCAGTTTGCCACCTTCTCCAAAACGTCTCGATCTGAAACTGACATGATCTCCAGGAAGACCGCATGCCATCTGTGTCCATGAACACGTCAGGGGCGAGACCAGGCGCCACAGAACCCGTGAGAAGCATAATCGGGGATAAAGTTTCCATGTCTTCCGGGTCAGTACTCACTCGAGTGAGAGGTCTGCAGTTGAGAATATACTCAATTTCTTTGAAGAGAGTCACTAAACCTTCATCTGTCAGGGTTCTTAACTTTCTATCGGTCATCAAAGCATCCATCGCTTTGCGGATTAAACGTATCATTGCTTCATAGACGCCTCCTTGGTGACTAGCAAGTGGGGGGGCATGATGCCATTCCACGCCTTTAGGGGACAGCTCGTTCACGATTCGTAGTTGATTCAGCCGTTGAATTCCACGCCGGAGTTCTGCCTGCGCACCTATGAAGTTGGTGCCGTTGTCTGAATAGATAGCCCGGACGGAATGTCCACGGGTCGACAGGAAACGACGGAGTGCCATAAGAAACGATTCGGTCGTTAGATCATATGCCATTTCTAAATGAACGGCTCTCGAGGCCAGACAGGTAAAGACGCAACAATATCTCTTTACAGAGCTCCGACCCTGCTTAACATCTAAAGGGCCCATATAGTCGACGCCGGAATTTTCGAAGGCACTTCGTCCAGCTTCAACGCGAGCGGGCGGAAGAGGAGCCATCAGCTGAGTCCCAAAACTGGCATTCCGGTTGAGGCACACCATACACGTCTGTTTGATGTAGTGCCTGACTGTCCTCTCTTGTCCTATCACATGATAGCGCGAGCGAAGGCTATTCATCACATAATGGGAGGCGTTGTGTCCCAGTTCAGAATGATAGTGGTAAATGATTAGTCCTGTAAAGTGATGACGCTTAGGAAGCACAATAGGATGTTTGAAATCATTTGTCATGGTTGAACGCTGGAGTCGACCTCCAATTCGCATTACGCCATCTGACACAAAGGGACAATACTTCAGCAACGGTTGCAATGCTTGTTTGGGTCTGCGTCCACTCTTGCCCTTAGCCACCTCGTGCCAAGGATGCTGTTCTAAGGCTTCGACCAAACCTGGAAACTCCTGGAGTTGAACAAGTCGAATTAAAATCAGTAAGGCATCATCATATTCTTTAGCTCCAATGGATTGATTTACTGGGGAAGGTGTAGCCTTGTCCTGGACTCGTCCCTGCAAAAACCGCTTCGCCCTAAGCAACCACACAGTCGATTTGATGGCTCGAGACAAAACACTGAACTTGGTAGTAATTCGAACAATAACTTCGGGCACGGAGAAAGAATCGGATGCAGGTGGTGTACTCACTTGGGCGGTCACAATGTGAGAACATTGCCGCATCAATGAGTCCTCAGTACCGCAAACAGTTGACGTTTCATTACTGGTCATATCATTCTCAGGGGATAAGGGCCATAAAGCTTCATCTTTAAGAAGAAAATCTGGTGCTTTGAGCCATTTCTCAGCCTTTTGGAGTTGTCTAGGTGCAACACCTCGTGAGTATAGATCAGCAGGGTTATGAAGAGTATCTATCCATCGCCACTGGCCAACTTCCGTGTGTTTGCGAATGGTTGCGATTCGGTTGGTTTCAAAAGCAGGTCTCCTCTTTGAGGTGTTACTCAGGTAACTTAACACTGTAGTGGAATCTGACCAAAAGTAGACTTCACGTACGGGAACGTAAAGCTCTCGTAACACTATGCGGGACAGACGCACAGCTGTGACCGCAGCGCAGAGCTCAAGTCGAGGAATAGACTGTGTAATGATCGGAGCTACCCTCGACTTTCCCATGACAAAGGTGCAAGAGTGACTAGAGCCATTACTGCTGCGCAAGTAGCAGACCGTACCATAACCATTTTTGCTCGCGTCCGCAAAGAAATGCAACTGGACGCTCTTCGCATTTTCATATCCATCGTAGACCCGAGGAATTGCCAATCCATCCAGGAGTGGGAGATCATTCAGCCATCTCTTCCAGTCAGACTTGGCGTCATCAGAAATCTCGACATCCCACCCAAGATCTTGTTTGGTCAGTCGTTGAATGAGGATCTTAGCTGGCAACGTGTATGGTCCTGCAATGCCCAAAGGATCATACACACTCGCTAAAACCGAGAGTAGACCCCTTCTTGTAAGAGGGTGGTCAGCAATTGCAATCTTCACACGAAACTGATCCGTGGATGCGTCCCAGATTAGTCCGAGCGTTTTGTGAGTTGGTAAATCACCACCGTGGAGGTACACATCCTGAAACGGGAGCGCAAGACGATCAGCAGGGAGCGTTTCCAGCACTTCTGGGCGATTACTGGCATACTTGGCTAAAGTGAATCCACCAGAACCCAAAACACTATCCAGTTCCGTGACCAATTGCGTCGCTTGTTCACTAGTCCGAACGGACATAAGCAAATCGTCCACATAGAAATGATCCTTTATAGCCGCTAGTGTAAGCTCAGATGCATTAGTTAGATTCTCATCAGCAGTTCGACGTAGAGCATATCCTGCAACGCTAGGAGACGATGTAAGACCAAACGTATGGACCGCAAGTTGATAGGTCTTGACCGGCTTATCTGGATGACCATCCCTCCACCATAGAAAGCGCAAAGCTGGCTGATCTTCTGGGTGGACTTTGACTTGATGGAACATGTTTTTCACGTCCCCCACGAGCGCCACTGGATACATACGAAAGCGCAATAGGACTCCAATTAGGGTGCTGGTGTTGTCAGGACCTTGCATCAGTTGCTGGTTTAACGACGTGCCACTGCACGTCGCAGCACAGTCGAAGACTACACGGAACTTCTTGGTGGTGCAGTGATGAGGGATATACCACGTGCGATTCTCCACATCATTTTCACAGTCTTGCTCTACCTCAAATGCGTGGCCAGACTGGATCATTTCCGACATCTTGCCTTGATAAAGTGCTAGAGTTTCTGGCTCCTTCATCAGGCGACGACCCAAACTCTTAAGGCGGTTAAGGGCAATACTACGATTGTTCGGCAATCTGGGGCAGCCGTCTCTCCAGGGCAACCGCATTGAATAGTGTCCATCAACAAGTTCGCAAGAACTTTCCATGACCTTCGTCGCCTTTCCATCATCTATAGAGGGAAGACAAGTGTCATCCTCTGAAAACAGGTCCACATGTTCAAACTGGCATGGGCATATCTCACGGGTGACCAAATCCAACTTGTCTACAGCAACAAGGTTTAGGCAATCCATTCTGTCATCGGTATGCGGATGATGCTTGTGATCGGGTCCAAATAACACCCAACCGAGTGGAGACTTGCCAGCCCAAAGTTTAGCCTCACCGCCGTGACGAATCTCAGAAAAGACATGAAGTTCTGGAGCACCCGTGCCAATTAACAGTTCGACTTTACCTTTATCAATAACCGGCATCTCTAATCCAAATAAATGCTCATTACAAAGGACATCAGAAATAGTTGGGATACTGCCAGTGAGATCTGGTAGCTCATCGATTACGCGTACCTCTTCCAGCACGAACGGGTTGTCACCGTTACAATCATGAACTACACAACGAGTCTCAAGGGAGCGAAACGTTTTTACATCCCCATCTGCCAATTGCAATTTCGAGTGGACAGGCTGTCCTTTTAACCCCAATTCATCGAATAGATCGCGCGTCAAAAGGTGAGTATCGGCTCCAGTATCCAGGAGCGCCCAAGTCTTTGTATTTGCACCAGTCGATGGGTTGTTGAGAACCACAGGCAAGACCTGTAAACGATTCCTCGCTCTCCTTTCCTGGAATGCATTGGCGGAATAGGAATTACCAGTAGACGCGTGAGTCACAACGTTCGAGGATGTGTTTTTAGAGTTCCCGCTTTCATCTGAAGTTTCTTGTTTCTGCATGGTTGATGCAGTTGACTGCTCAGTAGAAGGGTGTAGTAGTGTGTGATGCGACTCCCCACACGTACGGCAACGAGCCTTGGAGGGACAGTTCTTAACTCCATGTCCAGAGCCGAGACAGTTAAAACAGAGACGCTTCTGTCTAACCAAACTCTTCCGTTTCTCCAAAGAGTCACTTACAAACTTCTGACATTGCCAAAGGCCGTGATTAGCTGTTTCACATGCCACACACTTACGCAACCTCTGTGAGTCCTTGGCCCTTTTCGCTGGTTCCGAAGCTTTAGACTCTTCTCGGATATCCATCTGTACGACATGAGCTCGTATAGGTCTGGCCTTGGACCATCCAGTACTACGTGAAGCCACCTTGTCCTTAGATGCTTTCATAAGCCTGCCAAGACGAGAGCTGGCCAACCGTTGCGAATGGTCGATGAACTCAATGAATATATCAAACGGAACTACTTCCATATCATAGCCAAGACGTAAAGCTCTCTCCGCAAACCGCTCCTGCAAGCTCTTGGGAAGTCTAGAGAAAACACCTTCCGCGGTAGCCACTGAATTAAGAAGATGTGTTGCATTTGCAGACTCAACGACCATCTTGCAGTTCACTAAGTCTGAATAGAAATCTTGAAGACTTTGTTCGTCTGTATGAATCACCGGACCCTCACAAACTAATTTCAAGTGGGCCTTGATGGCAACAGCTGGGCAGCCAAATGCCTTGTACAATAACTGCAAAGCCTTGTTGAGCGCTTCGGCTGGACGTAGCATTATACAACTGCGGATCAACTTTCTTGCCCTGCCCGTGGTCGAATCTATGAGGAGCTGAAGAGCGTGTCCGGGATCTGACTGGCCATGAATGCTTAGTATGCAATCTTCTACCTGTCGGATGAACTGGTGATAACGAAGCGGATCACCACTGTACCTTTCTTCTTCAGTCAAGGCGCGCGAGCTCTGGCAGCGCACCAGAACCCGTGCAAAGTCGTCAATTGACGATTTGTCAGGATCAGGTTTAGATGGCAGGCAAGGAGCCTTACATTTGTTTTCAAAGTTGTAGCCAGATCCACTTGCAGCTGGATTAATTATTCCTGACGCAGGTCGAGGCTGAGTATACAACCATTTTGGGTCCGTAGCAAGGTGCCCAGAAACTTGGAGAGGCAATTGCTCAGCTGAAGAAGTGGCCGGCCCATGAGGCACAAGGTTATTAGGGTAAACCGTTGTAGTACAGGTCGCCGCATTAAACGCGGTATTAGTCTGGGGGTAGATCGTAGAAAAAGCAGGTATAGAGGAGGTAACTTGGGGCTGTGGGTTAGTAGCAATCGGAACGGAGACATGACCAGACTGAGCGTTATCTCCAAAGAAAGCCGGTAATTGAGGACTAAACGGAGCTGAACACTGAACGGAGCTGCGAGGGAACACCGGTTTTGGTAAAAAGGAAGGCTCAGAAGGACAAACTGGAGGCTTACCCAAATCCGCAATGGCCGGCCCATGAGAAGCCAGGGTCTCAACACCGAGTGCTTTAGATGACTGAGGTTGCCATGACTCAGCCTGTACATTTAAGTTGCTCGCTCCAGGATTAGAGTCACCGGTAGAGGACACGGGAATGACAGGAGGAGGAAAGGAAAGGGAAGAGTTTACCTCGGAATGGGAGGGTAAATCATGAGCAAGAGCATCAGGAGTAGAGTGCGCCATCTGGAGAAAGGCTGGTGAACGGCATTCGAGAGGGGGAGGACCTGAAGGTGGTAAAGATTGTAAATAATCATCTACTTTGTCATGTAATGCCTTCTCTGGCTGAACGTCAGCGGGCTCTTCGAAAACTTGTTCTTCCATGACTTCTGCGCGAATGCGCGCTTCTAAAAGAGCTGTCTCTGCTTGCAACACCATCTGCTGCGATTGAAGTCGCGCAGCACTCTCCGCTTGCTGCACCATCTGCTGCGATTGAAGTCGCGCAGCACTCTCCGCTTGCTGCAAACGCATTTCCGCCAATTTAACTTCCAACCGAAGCTTACTAGCTGATGACATAGTGGAATTTGATTTAACAGTACCACCGCATCCACTGAGTATTTCCTTACGGGAACGCACCGTGCCTCTAGATTTGTTAGAAGCGGTAGCAGAGCGTTCCTCAATGCCTTCCAACATGAATTCAGCTACACGTGCACGTAGATCGACAAGTTCAACTGTTCGGGCATTGAGCTGGAGCATGTACTCCTGATAACGAGGACTATCCTGATCGAGAGATTTGCAAAACTCTTCCACCGATGTGGTATAGCCTTCGTGTGATCTGTCCAATTGATTCTTCAGATCTGCAACTTCCCTAGCTCGGTGGAATTCTTTCTCATTAACTATTAACAAAACCTGCTGCATTAGCTTAGTGCAATGGCCTCGCTGCCCACCTATCCTGCGGGTAGCACTGAGCGTAGCGTCTGATGCAGGCACCTCTTGTACTTCCGGAATATCGCTGTCCGCAACACTTTTAGGAACAGACAAAGAGGCAGAAACGTTTGCCTCTTCCATCTTTAACAAACTGATTCTATCCTACCACAATAGGAGTTGTATTTTAAGAATGTTGCATTCAGAGTCAAGGGGTTCCACTCTGTCTGCAGTTTTAACGACTATTGCTTCAACGCCCGACGCTACTCGTACCTGAGTCTGCACCTCAACCACAATCTTACAACCTCGACGTTTTATTGCGGCCCCGAGTCAGTCAGGCACAGCGCGTCAGTTAACTTAAATTCGCACGGAACCAAAGAACTACCACGAAAACGTTCGAACTTAAGAAACGTTAAAATACAACTCGTGCGTTATCCTGCAAAAGATAAGCAAAGAGAAATATGAAAACACAATTCTAAGCCTAAGTAAATACTACAGTACCTGACTCAAACCAGTTATGCCAGTCTGGTCAAATCTGAAATATAACTAACTAGCTAGACTAACAGGTTAAGGCAACAACAATTGCTACAGAATCGCTCGGCATCAATGCAACATAAAATGAGCGCCTCCAACTCACGAAACTGCGTAGCCTACTCTGCATGCTCAACGATCAATGTTACAACAACGCTCACACTAACAGCCCATAAACACAGTACAAAATGCTTTTAAGACTAGCTGTCAGCCTGCCATCTGAATTAACTAAAATGCAACGCAGAAAGAAGATTTTGAACACACAATGCTACCGCTGTTGCGTCACAAAGGCTAGTACGTCAAAGCGGCGTCACAAAGGCTAGTACGTCAAAGCGAAGCAGCTACGAAGACATAGTGAAGGCAATAAGCAATATCTCACCGTAACACCATATGTTGGTAGAATTAAACTGCACAAAACAAGCAAAGTATCAGAACTAAATTATGGCAAATTTAGAATAATTATCACAAGAATGCGGTATTTTTTCACTCCGCATCCTGCAATAATTGGAAACTTATGACTCCGGATCCGGCTGAAACATTGAAACTCCTGCCGAGTCGACTCCGGTACTCTGGTTTGTGGACATCTCTGATGTAAAACGATATGCAGCACCCTCTAGTAGCCGAATATATCAACTCATTGTTTTAGGTGAGGAGTAAAAAACATGCAAACGTTAAGCATCCATGGGCTCCATGATTTAACGTATGTACGACTATGCATGGGGGCACACGTACTACAATTGTGGCACCCCCTAGCGGCAGAAAGCATTACTGTTTTGAATTGAGTTAGAAATCTGTCTACCACGGATGTCCGAGGTAGACGGTTGGCCGAGTGGTGGCAAACGAATGGCCGAGTGGTATAGAGCAATCAGATGGGATCGGTAGACTTGGGGTTCGATTCCGAGTCGGGTCAAGCCAATGACTTGAAAATTGGTATTCACAGCTTCCCTGCTTGACGCTCAGCATTTAAGAGACAGTGTGGAGAAAGCCGGCAAGTTTACTTGTTGTGCCGTTGGGAAAGCCACTTAGCGGGATTCCCCCATCTTAGTGTGGTAGACAGATGGCCGGCAACTCCTAAGCGAGCTCGTATAGCGCATTGACCGCTCTCTCGAGATAGGAGGATAAATATGCCAACAATAATTGAAAAAAAAACATAATTAAAAATGTAAAATACATGGGCACTAAGGCAAATGGGTGCCATATGGCAAATGGGCACTTTGGGCAAATGAGCTCTTGGGAAAATGGACACGGGAAAAACGGTTTCTCTAATTATGGAATAGCAGGGGATAGTACAATATTGAATAAGTGTGTTGGGGTAGTTAAGGGGAGAGGTGTTGGGGAAAGTATGGGGGCGTGGGGAGAAATGTGGATAAGGGTGTGGGAAAGTGCATTGGAGTGTGGGGGAGGTGAGGGCAGAGCCGAAACTAGCACCCCCCGCATCCCCCAATCGGGGGGGCCCCGCACGTAAAGGGGGGTCCCGTCTCGCAATGTGAGCCCCCCATACCATGTCGCAAAACGTGTTTTTTTTGGTCTTCACCCGATGTTTGGGGAAAATTGGACGTCGGAAGGCGTGAAGACCTTTTTTTTTTAGTCTTCACCCGATGTTTGGGGGAAAATTGGACGTCGGGGCCCCGGAATATGATTCGGGTGGGGGGGGGTAAGGGAGGTGTGAGAACAAAAAAGTGCGTTGGGTTGTGGCGGGAGGTGAAGTTACACGTGGGGAAAGGGGAGGTATGGGAAAAAGTGTGTTATGGTGTGCGGGGAAGTGAGGAGAGATGTGGGGGTGTTTGAAAATGTGGGGAGAGGTGTAGGAAAGTGTGTTGGGGTATGGGGGAGAGTGGGGAAAGGTGTGAGGAAGTGCTGTGTTGGGGTGTGGGTAGGTGCGGAAAGATATGGGAGAGGTAAGAGGAAGAGCATTGAGGTGTGGGGGGAGGTGAGATATGGGAAGTGTGGGGGGTGAGAGGGGAGGTGAAGTTAGATGTGGGTATAGGTTTGGGGGAGGCATGGAGAAGTGTGTTGGGGTGTGGGAGGTGAGGAGAGATATGGGAGAGGAAAGGGGAAGAGCATTCGAGGTGTGGCGGAAGGTGAGGCGAGATGTGGGGAAGTGTTGGGGGACGTGGAGTTAAGATGTGGGGATAGGTTTGGGGAAGAAATGGAGAAGTGTGTTGGGGTGTGGGGAGATGAGGAGAGATATGGGAGAGGTGTAGGGAAATGTGGGGAGAGGTAAGCGAAGATCGAGCATTCGAGGTGTGGAGGGAGGTGAGATGAGGGGAGAAGTGTGGGGAAAAGTGATGAGAGATGTGGGGATAGCTGTGGAAGAGGTGTGGGGAAGTGTGTTGGGGTGTGGGGGAGGTGAGGAGAGATGTGGGGGTATGGAGAAGTGTAGGGGAGGTGGTGGGAGAGGTGTGGGGAAGTGTGTTGGGGTGTGGGGGGAAGTGAGGAGAGATGTGGGGAAAGGTGTGGGGATATGTGGGGGAGGTGTGAAGAAGTGTGTTGGAGTGTGGGGTGAGGTAAAAGGAGATGTGGGGAGAGATGTAGGGGAGGTGTGATACCGGTAGTGTGTATGAGGTGAGTGTGAAGGGTGTGGCGAAGTGTGTTGGGGTGGTGGGGGAGGTGTGGGGAGCGTGGGTAAACATATGGGAGAGTACATGGGGTGAGCGCCCTCCACACTGCCCGCATATACTCTACCACACCTCATCTCTCCACACCCCCCATATCTCTCCCCACATCTCATCTCACATCTCCCTTTATTACTCCCCCCACACCTCAACACACTTCCCTTCACCTCTCCCCATATCTCTCCTCACCTCCCCCCGCACCCCAACACACTTCCCCACATTTACAAATACCCCCACACTCTCATATCTCCCCCCACATCTCCCCCACACTTCTCTACGCCTCTCCTCACACCCCCATATCTCCCCCACATCCCCATATCTCCTCCCAAACCTCTCACTTCACCTCCCCCCACATCTCAACACACTTTCCCACACCTCTCCTCACACCTCTACCACATCTAACTTCACCTCCCCCCACATCCCAATACACACTTTCCCACCTCTTCTCACACTTCCCCATTTGCCCCCTACCTCCTCCCACACTCTAATGCACTTCCCCACACCTCTCAATACACTTCCCCCATATCTCCGGCCCACACTTCTCCCAACATCTCCCCTTACCTACCCTCACACCCCAACAGACTTCCCCACACCCCCCTTCCTCTCCCCACACCTTTTCCAACATTTGACTTCACCTCCCCACCGCACCCCAACACACTTCCCCACACTGCCGTACCTCCCCAACACATCTCACCCTACCTCTCCCCACACCCCAAAACAGTAGGCTACTTCCCCCTCTCCCCACACTTCCGCAAACCACCACACACTTCCCCACACCCCCATATATCCTTCCACACTTCTACCCACATCTCTCCACTTCTTCTCACACCCCCCCCACACCTCTCACCTCCCCCAACACACTTCCCTACACCCCTCCCCACACCCTCATACCTCTCCCCACATCTAACTTCATCTCCCCCAACACCCCTGTACACACCTCCCCATCTCTCCTCACACTTCCCCACATCTCCCCTTACATCCCCCCACACTCCAACGCACTTAATTTCCAACACCTCTCCCCACACTTACCCCAAACCTCCCCACACCTCTTTTTTTACCCCAACACACTTATTCAAAATTGTACTATACCCTGCTATTCCATAATTAGAGAAACCGTTTTTCCCGTGCCCATTTTCCCAAGAGCCCATTTGCCCAAAGTGCCCATTTGCCCCAGTGCCCATGTATTTTACATTTCTAACCCCAATCAAAACAGTAATGCTTTCTGCCGCTAGGGGGTGCAACAATTGTAGTGCGTGTGCTCCTATGCATAGTCATGCCTGAGTTCTCTGTAGGGGTTAGCATTAGCAAACAACATCACGTGACTGCTCCGTCACGCTTGACTGGGGCAACGTAAGCAATAGACAATTTTTGAGCGGAAGTGTGGAGGGAAGAGTGGGGAAGTGTGTTTGGGTGTGGGGAAGTGTGGTGGGAGGTGTGGAAAAGTGTGTTGGGGTGTACGGGAAGTGTGGGGATAAGTGTAGGAAAGTGTGTTGAGAAGTGGGAGAGTTTTTGTATTGGATGAGTGTGGGGAGATATGTTGGGGCGTGGGGGGAGGTGAGGAGAGAAGTGGGGGAAGGTAAGGAGAGATGAGGGGAAGGGTGTTCCATATGCCCCTACCATTCTAGATTCATCCAAGAAAGTGTGATGTTGTTCTATCTTCATATCTAAGACCTTTTGTAAAATTTAGCGAAAACAAACAACATCCTATGCTTGCACATCTTGTTATCTGTTTTCACTAATTAATGAAAATAAACCGATACTGGTGGTTCTTTAGTTTGTAGCCCACATTCCATTTTGAATTTCACCTAAACCATAGTTATCTGCATCTTTGTAGTCCATACCATGGCTTTTATGCCATGTTCCATACGAATAAGATTATTGCCCATGTGTTGCTTTTGCTAGGACAAGTTTAAGTGATTATAATTTATCCGTATATGAGCTTGTAAACCTATTTTTGCTGAAAATGGTGCATTATCATCAAAAAATATTTTTCAGCCAAATTTCTTTAAAAATGAGTGCATCTCGAAGTAATTTTGCGTTAAAAACTAATGTGGCATGTTTCTCATTTTTATCTAACTAATGTGACTGAATGCGATAGTAGGATACCTCAAAACCGTTTGCCCTCAGAAGAGCAAAAATTAATACTCAGATCTTTTTTGCATTTCTATGAAAAGGCTCTTAATAATAGCTCACTTGGTCAACATAAATCTGTCAATTGGATTAGTGGTAAAAGCACTTTTAGTCTCATCAAGGAAATGTGTACCAAACACTGTTCCCTCTAAGGTGCGAAATTTGAAAAAAAATTAGAAATTTTGGGGAAAATTTTCCAAGTTTTTTTTAAGATTGCCGTCTGGAATGTTGATTATTGTCCGATCTTGAATAAAAGTGTTCAATATTCTGGTGCAGAACAGAAGTTATATATATACTCTAGAACTCGTTCTTGAGGCAAAAATTGCATCAAACTTTCTTTAACCCCCCTAAATCTTTGGGCAAGTTTTTTATTGAAATCTACATTTGGACAAATTCGCGCTTGCCAAAAACTTAGAGGGAACAGTGGCACCACACCAGGTATTCCAATGCATCTGATGATGGGGTGGGCCTATGTAAAAAATATTGAAGTTGTGTGATGAATACAAAACGTTAAACGAGATTCCGGAAAAACAACGATCTCAGGTTACAGTAAAAACCGATTGGAAGATTAGCAATTCCGGATTCGCAATACCAGACTGGCTTGTTGGGATCCAAAGGCAAAACTTGAGAAAGAGGATGAAGAAATTCTTAAAAACATAAAGGCACACAAAACATTCACTATTGGTAGTTTGAATACGAAAAGACAAAAAATGATTTAACTCAGGAACGAAAAAGAAGAGCGACAGACAGAATTTCGAAAACGGATCCTGCTAGAAGCTGAGACTATATAAAAAAATGTGGACCATAATGAACTACTGAAAGAAATAGGGCCGACGTTTTCCAGAAATACCATATCTCAAAGTGACGCTGAATTAGACGCTTCAGAGATATTTGCCCCAGAACCGCTTCTGGAAGACATCACACCAAGATGAAAGCATAGAAGGATAGTGGAAACTGGCACTGAAGTATTTATTCCATATGATGCTGTGGCAGATCCTGGAGTTGTTGGTAATGAAGTTCGATCTAAGAGTTCAGCAACCATACTGTTGGCTTCTTGAACACCATAATTGAGCGACAAAAGGCCAAGGCAGGCTGCCAATTTTGGTTTCTAGATATGACACTCACAAATTGCTTAGCGTTGCAGCTCTTCTCACTAAACGCAACAAGACAGCTGGAAAATTAATCTCTGAAGAAGTTAAGCTCCTGTTAGCATAGACCGACTAGCCAGTGTGGTATTTGATACAACTGCAACTAACTCTGGTCACGTGACTGCAGCATGTGTGAGCTTGCAAATGAAACTGGATCGCGCTTTTCGTTGGTCCGCTTGTCACAACCTAAATTGACTGTAAGGAAAAGATGACCATAACTCGATTTTTTGCAAAACATTTTGCAATAATTTGCGGCTTTCTTTTAGTCCATGTATTCTTAGACTACAATTGTTTAAAAGTCCCGCTTGTTAAACTAATGAATTTAGAATTTTTGGTGACAGTGCGGGTAAAATGAACTCTTATTGATTTCAAAAACTGATGCTATGAAACCGTTATGTCACTAGCCTGAATGCAACAAGATTTAATAACAAAAAACAGTAAAAACCATTAAAACCACATAAAATTCTAAGATCTGTTCATTATGCTAGCATAAGATCTCCTTCAAAATCGCCCACATTTATCCAAGTGGTTCAGTACAAATGGTAGAACATTTGGAAGCAGTCTTGAAAGCATCTGAAAAGTTATCAATTTTTGGAGGGCACAAGACAGACCCTAATGTGGGGGGTGTAAAGAAGTGTGGGGGGAGGTGTGGGAGAGTTGGGGCGGGGGTGTTGGGGTCGGGGAGTTGGTGTCGGTAGGGTTGGGTTTGTGAGGGTTGGGGAAGTTGGGGTTGGAAAAATTGGGGTCGGGAAAGTTGCAGTCGGGGGAGTTGGGGTCAGAAGAGTCGGGGTCGGGGGGGGGTGGTGGTAGGGTTGGGGGAGTTGAAATCAAGGAAGTTGTGGTCGGAGAAGTTGGGGTCGAGGAAGTTGTGATCGGAGAGTTGGGGTCAGGGGAGTTAGCGTCGGGGGAGTTGAGGTCGGGAGGGGTTGGGTCGGGAAAGTTGTGGTCGGTAGAGTTGGGGTCAGGTGAGGTTAGGGTCGGGGAAATTGGGGTCGGGGGGGGGTCAGAGGGGTTGGGGGCCCGCATTGTGGCACCAACGTTTCGCGTTAAATCGTCCTCGCGTGTAGTCGTCTTCATATCAAGTTGCTCGCGTCAAGTTTGTTTGCGTCAAATCGTTCGCATCAAATTGTCATGTACCCCAACATCTTTCCCTACCCTCCCCACACTTCAACACACTTTCCCACGCTCTCCACACTCACCCCATACACTCTCCCACACATTACCCCACACTTCTTCACACCCTCACATTTTTCCTTACCTTCCCTCACACCCCCGGTACCTCTCCCCTTACTTCCCCCACACCCCAACACACTTTCCCACACTCACCCCATACACTTTCCCACACCTCCCCCCACTTCTTTACACCCCCATCTTCGCTTACCTTTACTACACCCCCATACCTCTCCCTTCACCTCCCCCACTCCCCAAAACATTTAACCACACTCACCCCATACTTTCTTCCACACCTCCCGCCCGTTTCTTCACACCCCCACATCTCCTCTTACCTTTCTTGTACTTCTCCCCTTACCTCCCCAACACATTTCTACACACCCTCAAAACTCACCCCATACACTCTCCCACACTTCTTCACCCCTATCTTCCCCCCACCCCAACACACTTTCCCCACTCTTCTTCACCCCATCTCCCCTTACCTTCCCCCACACTCCCCATACCTCCCCCACACCTTAACACACTCACCCCATACACCCTCCCAACCCCCCACACTTCTTCACCCCCATCTCCCCTTACCTTCCCTAGACTCTCCATACCTCTCCCCCCACACCCCACACACTTTTCCACACTCACCCCATACACTTTCCCACACCTCTCCCCCGCTTCTTCACACCCCCACATCTCCCCTTACCTTCCCCATACTTCTATCCTCACCTCCCCAACACATTTCTCCACATCCCCCACACTTCTTCACCTCCCATCTCCCTTTACCTTCCCCCATACCTTTCACCTCCCCCACACCCCAACACACTTTCCCACGGTCCGACTTAAAGTACAATTTGTCCGATATATAAGTAGGATACTTCCGATATATATATATCGGACAGACTATGGTCTAAATAAGCTCATAAGCTCAAAAAACATGGTTCACAAAACGAATAGTTTTTTCCCCAGCGACACCCCATAGAATAGGCGAAATAAAACAAGAAACACGGCAAAGTTTAGCTTTCTGGATCGCCTTCGTGGATTTCATCTTATGGAAGCTTTTCTGATGGTTTAACTTTGGTAGAGAGGAGATTTTTAATATTAGTATGGTAGCATCAGCTAATATTCGCGGAACATTTAACAAATTGACATTATCTATTTACATTAGTTTGTTTACAAAATAACATTAGAAAACAAAATAAGCTGAACATTTTCGGAAAAATCGACTGTCCTTCGTCATAGCATGATCAAAAATGAGAAGTCAACGTAGGGCACACTAATACTGTATGAATGAAAAACAAAACAGCATGGGTTATGACATATCAAGGCCGGCGTCAAGGGAGGATTAGGGGGCTGATCCCCCCAATCGAAATGCTTTGCCACCGTAATTAACAAGCTTACTCTTTTTGAAGATAGCGGTTTTTGTGCTTAATTTTAAACTCTGGCTCCCCTGATAAACGCTTGGCTCCCTTAAGTCGAATGTTCTGCCGCCGGCTTTGTGACATATTCTAAGGCTTCGCAAAAGTAGATCTTTTTGAAGACAGCGGCTTTTGTGCTTAATTTTAAAGTTTGCCCCCCTTCCGTGATAAACGCTTGCCGCCCTTAAGTTGAGCGCTCTGCCGCCGGCTCTGTGACATATTCTAAGGCAGTGGTTCTTAAACTGGGTTCGATCGAACCCCAGGGGTTCGATGAGTCGGTTGCAGGGGTTTGGCGGACATCAAGAAATTGAAGGCACCTACAATTAGAAAAACGCAACGTGGTCTAATTTTTTATTTTGCGCAAAACTAATGTGTAGTCTCTAGTGATTGGTATCATGAAAGTAAGTTTTTCATAACTAGACAAATATTGCGTTTTGCACAACCTTGGGTGTGCACTGCGCAATTATTACGTAACTTGAAACAGGTGCAAGGCACTACAAAACTGTTTGTAGTGCCTCCATGCTTTGCTGATGATGACAGCTGAATCTGTGTTGTCGAAACGTCCAGTTTTGAGATTTACAGTGGCGTTATTTTCCCTCCTTAAACTATTTTCGTCCCATATTTATTGTATTCCGAAGTACTGTTTATACTTTACTAGAACTTGCAACCCTATGGTTAGGAGACTACCATTGTTAGATTTTGTGCTCTACTCGTTTCAAAACATTTTTTAACTTTAATTTAACAGGGGTTCGGTGAGCACCTGCATGAGACTTGAGGGGTTCAGTAGCATAAAAAGTTTAAGAACTACTGTTCTAAGGCTTCACAAAAGTAATGAACTATGAACGATCAAACCTACAATGGCGGACAAAATTTTAACACGTGATTTAAATTAGAGTAGTTACTATTTTTATGAAATAACAGCAATTCGTAAACGCATTTTCATCATAAAGAAATTGTTAAAAGTGTTAACATACTTTTCGCAGAAAAGAACACCCATTATCATGGCTGCCTTTCAAATTAAACAAACAAACAAACAAACGGCCAGTGGCTCATTCAGGATATGGCTAAGGGGGGAGGGGGCACAACTGAGGTCCGGGATGAAACCCCTCAACCGCAGAAGGCTAATGGAACCCCCTTAGCCGCGTCTGGGGGCGTAGATGATTTTTTACGGTTTTCACAGAAAAAAAACGCTCATTTTAGCATACTTTTTTATCGAAAAAGGGCATGCAGTGAGTGCCGTTTTTTCTCAAAAGATAATAACCACAAATTTTTCAAAAATGTTGTTTTACAGTTTTCGACTCAAAAATTGATGTTTTATCATTTGTATAAAAATCAAACTCATACCTTATTTAGTTTCGTAGTTATTAAGGGGTAATAACTGCACGCAAAAAAATTTCGCTAATTTTTTGTTAAAAATTTTTTTGGTGGTGATAACTACTATTGTAATTGTCATGTTTTTTTATGACATCATAAAATCACTACAAAGATTTTTTTATGGTTTCTTATAACGTCATAAAAAAAATTGACCGTCAGAATTTTGAGTAATTGTGAAAAACACAAAACCTCGATTATCTCAAAAACATAACAATTATTGTAGTTGTTAGCTTTTGAGAAAAAATAGTGACTGCAGCAGTCACTATGGACAAAGCAAAAATATTTTCGCAGCTTATGTTAAAAATCAGAAGAAGCTTGGCTAAAGTAAGCGAAAGGAAGCTGCAATCATTATTAGTTTGAGAAATTATAGACTTATAGTTACAGGGACAAAGGGGGGTACATGGCACCATGCCCCCTCCCCTGCTTGCGCCCATGCAAACAGCTATATGCTAATCATTAGCACTTTGTTTGTTCGGAATCGTCCCGGTTTGTAATTGCAAAAATATGTGAAGCCTACATACAGTGACAACACTAAAATACGGAAATAGGAAAAGACGAAAAATACGGAAATCTTGCTAAAACACAGAAAGTACGGAAAATACGGGAAATGTCGAAAAAGACGGAAAAGCGGAAAAGGCAGAAATCTTCCTAAAAATACGGAAGTAGGAAAAGACCCCCCCTAATGACGGGAGAAGTCAGAAGAAATCTCGCTGAAGGATGGAAAAGTTAAAAGGGCATCTTGTTGAAACACGGAAACAGGAAATGACGAAAAAAGTTGCGAAGTAGAGATTACGCAGGCTGACTTTTTTGCTACTCGTACTGCTCATGGCCCGGAACCTCTTGCTCAGTACCGGTAAATGACCCGGAAACTCATCCCAAAACAAAACTCGGCCTGCCCAAAGCCCATTTTTTTATCACCATTCAACCACATTTAATAGAAAAATAAAAGTTAAAAGGAATTTCAAAAACTGGTAGCGGCTCATTTGCGGCCCAAATAGAAACAAAAATTAGAACTGGGACGTTAGCGGACCACTAAAAACACCGGTTCACTGCTCGTTAGCGGGTCTTTTAGCGGGCCATGCCATCTCTGGTGCAAATGGCAGATGCCTTGATAATATACGAAAAAATATTCAAGTGACCAGCGTTTCCAAAACTCTTCCGCACAATATTGTGACGCGCGCCACGACGAACGCATGCCATCCGAACGAACAAAAATGTCAGGAGGAAGCGCTGGGTCAATACAGCCAGTTAATATACTTAGCGGACTAAGAGCGCGGAGATCACTTGGGTCCGAGCTTACTGTAGTAATCGGACGACTGTTCAAAATTAACTGTACTTCACGAAACAAGGTCTCTAAGCCCTTCTCAGAAAAGGTGCGAATTTTACTGTCCTCCATTAATGACATCAAAGTCTTGCGAACGAGGCGAATCATCGATTTCCACGCTCCGCCCTGATGCGAAGCCAGAGGTGGATTAAAGCGCCAATCCACACCACGGCTTGCCATCGATGTCGTAATCTGGGCTTTGTCTAGACGAGAGAGTCCACGCTTCAACTCTGCGCAGGCTCCGACGAAATTAGTCCCATTGTCAGAATTTTTAAGTTTGAGTGGCCTCACCAGTGAGGGCATGGAAACAACGATATGCCATCAAAAAGGCTTCGGTTGTCAAATCCTCGGCGATCTCAAGATGTATGGCGCGCGTAGCTAGGCAAGAAAAAATGCACCCATACCTCTTTAATTCATTTCTGCCTTGCCGAATGAGGAAAGGCCCAAAATAATCAGTTCCGGTATTTGTAAATGGTCTTTTACCGGAGTCTACTCTAGCCAATGGAAGAGGAGCCATCACTTGCGTCAGTGGAGTGGCATTGTGATTTCTGCAGCTCATACACCACCCACGAATGCAATATCTCACAATTCGTTTTCCACCTAAGATGTAGTATCTGCTCGTCAACTTGTTCATCACATAGTTGTTGGAAAAATGACCGCATTTGCGATGAGCTTCCAATATGATTAACCCAGTTAAATGATGGCGTTTAGGCAGCACCACCGGATGTTTAACATTGTCCGGTAACTGGGACCGTTGCAGCCGGCCACCAATTCTGATCACCCCATCATCGATATAAGGACAGTAAGCCAAGAGCTTTCTGTGCTCTGTTTTCACACGATTTACACTTTGTCCTGAACTTGTTTTGTCTTTGAGCACATCTAACACATCAGTGAATTCAGCCATATGCATCACACGAATTAAAGCCATAAGAGCATCATCATATTCGGAGGCACAAATGAGCCCAGATTTAGCTGCAGCAGTTTTCTGTCCAGAAATTCTTCTAAATAGAAAGTTTCGCACACGCAGCCACCAAGCGGTGGCCCGAAGCAATCGTGGTAAAGTGCTATAATGTGCTATCAAACGAGTAGTCAGAATGTTTTCAACAATAGGTTCAGTATTCACGACAGCTTGTGCACACGGTACTCGTTCATCATCATCCATCGAGGACACAGTGTTGACAGCTGAAGGCCAGCTCTCTTCACCATCCAACAGGAACGCTGGACCGATAATCCAATCTCTAGCATGGTCGACTTTGGAGGGGTTTACACCCCTGGAAAAATGATCAGCGGAATTTCTTTTTGAGTCCACCCAGCGCCACTGCGAAGCTTCAGTAGCTCTGAGAATCCGCTTCACACGATTAGCTTCATATATGGGAAGTCTCTTTGCTGGATTTTTGATGTAGCCCAAAACCGTCTGCGAGTCGGACCAAAAACAAATAGAATTAATAGAACAAACATTATAAATCTCACTAGCTACCGTCATTAAGGTAAATTTAACAGCTTCATTGGCCGCGTGTAATTCGGCTCGAGGAGTAGTAGAACATTCAACAGGAAGCAATTTGGATCTTCCACTCACAAACGACAGTGCCATTTTACCAGCGCAACAAGTCAACAAATACAGCACAAACCCATAATCAAACTTACTAGCGTCCGCAAAACAATGCAGTTGCACTGAATCAGCATAAGTTAAACCTGTAAAACAGCGAGGCAAAGCGATTTCGTTCAGACTGATCAGCGATTTCTCCCACACTAACCAACGCGTCCGCTCATCATACGGCAGGTTCTCATCGTCCCAGTCCAGATCAGCCTGTGAAAGTCGTCGTAAAATTAGTTTGGCTGGCAAAACAAACGGGGCCACAATACCCAATGGATCGAACCATCGGCTGAGAAAGGATAACATGCCTCGGCGAGTTAAAGAATAATCACCGTTTGCTATCTTCACACGAAATGAGTCGGTACTTGGTACCCACCAAACACCTAAAGTTTTTTGCACGGGAACATCATTAAGCGATAAATCAAGCTCAGTAATATTAGGCGACAATCTATCCTTCGGCAACTTAGCAAGTATGTCTGAGTTATTACTTGAAAATTTCATGAGACGAAATCCGCCACTACCCAGCAATGTGTCGAGCTCATTAATTAAATGCAATGCGTTATCTGAAGACTCAACACTCTTTAAATCGTCAACATAAAGGTTCTGCTTGACCATGTTGCAAGCAGCTTCAGAAAAGTGCTCAGAATTGTCCTCAGCCGTTCGCTGAAGAGCATTCCCGCAACGCTAGGTGAAGAGGTAAGTCCGAATGCATGTACAGTCATTTCGACCGTCTTAACTGGTTTATCTGGATCACCGTCAATCCAATATAAAAATCTCAATGCACATCTGTCAGCTGGGTCTACTTTAACTTGATATAACATGCTTTTTATATCAGATATGAATGCACATTCGTGCAATCGGAATCGCAACAGTACTCCAAGCAAAATATTGCTATTATTTGGACCCTGTAACAGTTTATCGTTCACAGAAATGCCTTCAAAGCGACTAGAGGCGTCAAAAACAACTCGAAATTTTTCAGTTTTAGTGTCATGGTGTGGAATATACCAAACCTTGCCTTCGGCCACACTCTGATTAGAGTCAATCTCTATCGCATGTTTCAACTCAATCATCTCGGTTATCTTAGTGTTATATCTAGTGAGAGTGTCCGGATCAACCTTCAGTCGTCTACCCAAACTATTCAGTCGTGACAATGCGACGGAACGATTATTCGGAAGGTCTGGGTTGTCACAGCACCAAGGCAACGCAATTTGGTAGTGTCCTTCAGTCAAAACACAAGAGTCCTGCATTATCTTACTTGCTCGATCATCGTTTACAGACGGGGCACGAAAGTCCAAAATACCACAGTTATCTATATCATTAATACAAGTGACATGCATTGCCAACCTACTGTCTATCGCATCCTGTGACTGACCATCAGGGCCGTACAGAAACCAGCCAAGCACTGTCCTGCCGGCACACAACATATTTTCACCAGCTTCTCTTCTCTCCACGATTTCATGCAGGATTCTGTGATTCAGTCCAATTAACAAATCAACAGAGTCTCGATTAATAATTGGCAATGCAATATCCGCCAGGTGGGGATATCGCTCAAAGTCTGTTTCTTTAGGTACACTGGCACTTAAATCAGACAATTTGTCAACCACTCTAACATCAGTAAGCTCAAAGGTCTCTGCTTCATTTAAACCAAGTATCTCCAGTTGCGTCTCAAACGTGTCGGACGTGCGCGTTTCTCCATCTGTTAAACTCATACGGTTACGTACAGGAACCCCAGTCAGTGCCAGTTCATCATACAATCGCTTAGAGATGAGGTGAGTATCGGAACCCCCATCCAAAAGAGCAAGCACATCTTGCTGTGCTCCAGTCTCAGCATTCGTTACACGCACTGGCAAAACCTTTAGCCGCGTCTTAGTACGATGCTTGTAAATGACATTCACTTTAGCCAGACCAACCTGATCAGAATCACTTGACTGCACGGCAACATCGGAATTGGATTCATCCTTGACAGGGGTAGGACTAGTATCTTTATTTTCCGCAACATCACCACGGTGCAGCAAGGTGTGATGAGCACGGTTACAAACAGAACAACGACGTTTACTCTTGCAATCTTTAACCTGATGTCCTTCTGACAGACAATTAAAACAGCGTCTCTATGATTTGACAGTTACAAAACGGTCAGTTAGTGGCAGAGCTTGAAATTTGATGCATTTCCACAAAGCATGCTGAGCAGGCTTGCCACATTCACACAACTTTGGTTCTTGTTGCAAAGATACAGCATCTTGAGCAGTTGCTGCCTTGGAGACAGGCACATTTTCTCCATGCAAGCTGTGAGCCTTTGCATTTTTCACAACAGGCTTTCTGGTATTAAATCCACGAAGAGGCTCTCTTTGATTCAAATTGGATGTATGTAACAGTCTGCCAAACGTTGAACTGGCTTCCATTTTGCAGCGATCTACAAACAACAGCAGTTCATCAAAGGGTACACGTTCAAAGCGGTAGCCACGATCTATTGTAAAGCGGACAAATCTTCTACGTAAATCTGGGGGAAGACGCCAGAATATTGTTTCTATTGTAGCTGTAGCATTTAACGCCACATCTGCACCAGCTGCTAACATTCCTTGTTGAAAGGTCATTAGATCAATATAGAAGTCTTCCAAACTTTCGGAAGTCATTCTAATAACAGGTCCTCTTTTTATTTGTTGAAGAAGAGCGTTCACTGTTCTTAACGGAGAACCAAATGCAGCTTTCAAATCATGCAATGCACAAACAAGAGCTCTTTCTTTGTCAGGGTTTATCATGTGATTTTCGACAATCCGACGCGCTCTATCTTTAGCAGCCCCAGCCAGCAATTGCAAAGCATGACCAGGATCAGACTGCCCATAAACCTTTAAAACTCTATCCTCAATTTGACATACAAACTGATGATATGTAACAGGATCCCCTCCGTATCTGTCTTCAGGCGCTGGATAGGGTGTATCACGACATCGAACAAACATCTTAGTTAACTCATCAATACTCAAACCACAATTATCAGACTTACTCACTGGCTGAGAGGCTTGAGGCATTGTGGACATTATTGGAGGATTTTGACAAGCAGCAACATGGGCAGGCGTACGTGCATGTGGTGAATGCAATGTACCAGTAGCAGGGAACACATGAGGTGTAGTAATAGCCGGCCCATGCATAGACAAAGATCTGACAGGCAATACTGGGGGCAAAACATTGGATGTCCGATTGGCCTGCCCAATAAATGACTCACATTCTATGGGCAGACCATTGAGTGCATCATTGGCAGGCCCATTAGGTGGCACCGACACTCTATACGAGCCAGTAGACAGGAAACTAGGCACAGGAGTAGCCAACTTACCATTCATGGCAAATTGCATAGTAACAGCAGTAGCAGAGGTAGTCCGCATTATACTTGGGAACACTGTGCTGGTGACAGGTAATTGCCCATTAGTATCTGAAATCGGATTTCTGGGCTGAATATAACATGAGTCTGCCACATCAACTCTGGGAACAGAAAGATTTTCTGACATTTTTCCATTCATTTGATAAGGCGATCTGTTGGTACGCAATGGTGGAGACAAGCTAATTTCCGCATCATTTATTATGCTTGCTTCTATTTCTGCCTGTTTAAAGGCAAGCATTGCTTCTATTCTCTTCTTTCTTCTTTGTAACTCAAATTCTTGTCTCTCTAAATCCAATTCTTCTTCAATAACTTGGCATCTTAACTTAGCCTTTTCCAAATTCATAATACTCTCATTGCGCTCACGGTCACTGTAAGTTGATCCAAAGGACTTGACACTTGCACTAGACCCATGCTTAGGTAGTACATCAATAACATCATCTACAGTCACTTCTATTCCAGATTCAATCATTGCTCTCTTAACAGTGTCTGATTGATTATCCATCACTTAAGATACAAATTCGTAATTCACAATATCAAACAAATGTACAATACCAACTTATGGTTTTTTAGACTATGGTGCAGCACCAACACCGGTACCACAAACTTAGGGACGTTGGCTCGTAGCAACCAGGCCCGAATCTACTTGAATAGAACCACGTGGTATCTAGTGGTTTGCCCCAATCAGCAATGGGCAAATGACATGTACAGCGTGTTAGTCAACTTCACTGTCTTTGCAGGCTGAACTTGGCTAATGAGAGCACACGCCAGAGAATACAATTGACAGATTATAATATCAGAAACACAGTCAAACGCTCAAGGTCAAACATTAATCCCAATTTACACCACTAAAAAACCTTAATCACTTGACTAAAGGAAAACATGTCAACAAACACAGCTGAGCCGGTTAAGCCGAGTTCAGCACTAACTTAGGCCTACGTAAACTAGCAAACAGTAAATCACCGGGCCACGTGTATGCCAACAGCTGACTATGTTAAACCGTAAAATAATAAAGAATCTCAGCTAGCATAACTGTCCACTGGTCAAGGTAAACAATACACTGCGTCTACTACACGTAACGCTACACAGCTATCTAAACCCACTACCGCTGAACCTCTAGATCTACAAAGATGAAGATGCTAACAACTCACGCTTCCAAAAAGAGCAAAACAAATAAATAATAATTCTTCACCGCACAAACAATCAGTGTTGCCAGATGAAAACTAGTACGTAATAATAATCCGTAGCGCTAACAGCTTATATGTGCTGTATTGATAAATAGGCCTACAATAAATGAACTGTTCTCTCTCTTGCTACATGTAATTGCTGAAATGCTGCCTCATACCAATTACCTACATGGGCTATGTATATTTTACAAGCTGGTTAATAACTTTATTTTACAGACTTAATTTTCATTGGGATACACCCAGCAAGGTGTATCACAACAAGCTGAAATATCTATATGCATCCAAAGACCTACAGTAAATATGCCCCATCTTATTTTCTTCGAGTAGCCTCTTAGGGCATCACGCCCACCATCAGACAACTCTGTAAGAAACCACAACCTTGATCCAAATATTTACTCAGTAACATTGCCAAGGTTATCACAATCTACGAACCGGTTTTCGTTGTTCTTGCAACTCATCAGGTGAAGGTAGTGAGAATCTTGTTACAAATTACCCAAAACAGGTAAATGCGAAATTTGAATCTGGTATGGCACAAGCCAATTTTTCACTTTTCCCAAATTTCGCTTTTACCTGTTTTGGGTAATTTGTAACAAGATTCTCACTACCTTCACCTGATGAGTTGCAAGAACAACGAAAACCGGTTCGTAGATTGTGATAACCTTGGCAATGTTACTGAGTAAATATTTGGATCAAGGTTGTGGTTTCTTACAGAGTTGTCTGATGGTGGGCGTGATGCCCTAAGAGGCTACTCGAAGAAAATAAGATGGGGCATATTTACTGTAAGTCTTTGGATGCATATGGATATTTCAGCTGGTGATGATGCACCTTGCTGGGTGTATCCCAATGAAAATTAAGTCTGTAAAATAAAGTTATTAACCAGCTTGTAAAATATACATAGCCCATGTAGGTAATTGGTATAAGGCAGCATTTCAGCAATTACATGTAGCAAGAGAGAGAACAGTTCATTTATTGTAGGCCTATTTATCAATACAGCACATATAAGCGGTTTATCAAACATGAACAAAATTTTGTCTAAATCGTATTTTCTTAGCATATTTAAGCTGAATGTAGTAGTTACAATGAATTTGGTACGAAACACCATGTTGTTATCTTGTTTAGTTTTCGAGTTATGGCGATTTTAGTGAATCCACTATAGGGGGCTCTGGTGATCCCTATAATTTTTTTGATTAAATCTGACCTGGAATGGTCACTATTTCTCAATGTCATGAAATTGATTTCCGAAGTGAGGGCGAAATGATGCACCCTAGTGTATATGGAAGCCTTTATGTAATGGTCTTGCCAAAGAATATATAGTCTGTGGATTTTATGTTGATATATAAGGCAATGATTTTCGAATTATTTCTCACTTGTGGTTGCATGCTTGCTGCTGACGATTGATTGCGTCGTAGTCACAGCTGAATTAGAAGAAGTGGGTGTGGCTTGTAAATTAATTGAGTAAGTTAATTGATTGAAAGAGGTGCGTCAGCTGATTGATTGATTAGGGATTTGAAAACAAGTGAGAAGCAACGTCGGGGTCACCATTCTGTAGCGCAACGGTAAAAAGAACGACGTTCTGGGATCGAAGTGCTTCTGGCATTTCCCGGGAAGCTTGTAACTGCAGAATCTGGATTGATATATAACGCAATGATTTTCGAATTATTTCTCATTTGTGGTACCAACTGCGTGCTTGCTGCTGACGATCGATTGCGTCGTAGTCACGGCTAAGTTAGCGCGTGCGCTACCCTGCTGCTAGTAAGATTGAGGGGTGTGATTATGAATTTATGCCTAAAATCGGTTCAGAGGTCCATGCTATGCCTTTAATTAGACATCTGAAAACTTTTAAAATTTTGAACGATGTCTTTAGACTGACTATTTTAACCTTTTGAATTTTTTCCAATTTTACTGATAGGCTTAGGCCAAAACCCAAACTTTTGGAATAATAATGTTGGCGCAAGCAAACTTTTGCCCTCAAACAATATTTTGCAAGGCTTTTGATCTGAAAGTTAATGAAAAAAATAATAAGTATTAGCAAAACGCCAACAGAAGTTGACAAGCAGTAAACGTTAAGTTGATGGACAATTTAATGAAGGTTGATTTGGTCCGTTAGCTTTAAAAATTGTTTTAATGAAGTAACCAGTTTATGGTAAAGTTTTAATTCAGGAAATTGTGTCTATATACAGAAAGAACAATTAATTAGCTTTTCATAAAAGAAGGAAGCAAAAAAACAAAATTCGAATCTACAAATAGTGTTCAGGTATTAGGGTACGCAGCCTACCGCACCTTTTTTGGAGAACAAAACCTTTTTAGTGAAGGGGTGATACCTCATATTTTTACAGGCCTATAACCTTGGCCTTCGCTGTAACTATTCTTTGATTTGTCGTTTCGATGTTTGAATATCAATACTATGTTTGATATATTCACTGAGGTATTAAAACTCTTGATTTGGTCAGGTATGTAACCAGGAGAGGCACCGGGACACCCCCACTCCCCTTGCCAGACATAGACGTCGATCCAGCGAGGGCAGGGGGCGGCGTCCCCTCAGATCTAACACCGAAGGGGGCGACATATGTCTGGCCCTTGCGATGTTTTGATATGTATTTGGTTAAACGTTAAATGCATGCGCAGTATCTAAAACAGTTCCAAAGTACAACAACACAAAATCTCAGTAATGTTTTGTCGCAATGATACGCTCGCACCATATAAATGGTGAAAAGTAAATTATCAGCGTGTGTTTAGCGATGATGCTACTTGTAAGGTACCTTAAAAAATCGTTGTAAACCCTATTCCGCCTGAGCTTTTTTCAGAGCGTCAGAAGACTGGGGTAGACCTGTTGTGTCCGCTTGTTTTAAACACAAATAACTTCACACATACTCACTTTATTACGATGGTGAAAGTTTAGGAAAGCAGATAATTTTATCGTTATTTCGACTGTATGCTTTTCATGACAAGACTATGTGTAAGTGTGGCCTTTCTCCTTTACTACGTACTATGCTGTGCTTGTATGCTGCGCGCTTATTTGCTTTGATGTGGTTGCACGAGTCTTGCTTTTTTTGTACTTTTATAGTCGAGCTACTTCTTTCGCTGCTATGCTAGCTTTCAGTTAAGGTTGTTGCGGGAGCGTGTAGTTAGAGTTAGGGAGGTTATCGCTTAGCTTGTTTTAACTCGTCATTTCTTTCTGCAGATATTTCGTTTCGATCATTTTCTAGTAATTATATTCAAGTGAAAATGAGTGATCTCTTTTTATGATCGAAACGAAAGTTAGTTTTTGTTGTTAGTAGTTTCATTATGGTGATAGTGGCGTGTGCTTACCCAGGATGTGAATTTAAGTCCGATGACCTTACAGAAGTTCTCGCTTGTGCCGTATTGCAGAGCCATGCTTTCAGTCATGCAGCAGCATCAATATTTTCTCAGAACGCAAACCCAGCTCCGGACCAAGCTGCACAGGTTCGAGGTCCAAAGCTCGAGAGACCACAGGTTGATGTCGGTGTTTCCTTAGAACAGTGGAACGTATTCCTACGCCGATGGGAGGTCTTTAAGCAGGGTTCGGGCATAGATGAAGCGTCCGCTCCATCCCAGTTCTTCCAGTGTGCCAGTCAGACTTTGGGAGATAACTTATTGAAGTCGAATGCGAAAATTGTTGCAGAACCTCTTCAGGATTTAATCACAGCAATGCGCAAATTGGCAGTTATTCCCATAGCTACTGTGGTGTTACGGACCGAATTACGGCAGATGCGACAGCTACGAGACGAACCGTTTAGATCGTTTGCAGCCAGAGTTCGAGGCAAGGCGGACACATGCGCCTTTACTGCACGTTGCTCTTGCGGCTCGGATGTCAACTACACCGATCACACGATCCGTGACACGTTACTTAACGGCATTGCTGACTCCGACATCAGGCGTGAAACTTTGGGTACCAAAGACATTCTGACCCGTGGGGTCAATGACGTCGTTGCCTTGGTCGAAAGTAAAGAGATGGCTCGCAACGCTATGCCCACCCTCGATGCTGACGTTCCTGCGATTTCAGCCCTAAAACGTCAGCGGTCTTTCCCGCCCAGGAGTTCCCCACCTGTCAACTCTTCGAATACTCCCGTTACGTTGGATCGGTCTGTTAAGTCGCAGTGTCCTGCATGCCATCACCCTTTCTCTCCTTTCAAAGAAGGCCCACATGGTTGGAATTCTAAACCTTATAAAATATGTCTTGACTGTTTTCGGTCACGTCGCCGCACCAAACGCCAGGCTGTACTCCCTGCGCCGGCCCTTCAATCTATGGAAGCGTCATCCGTTAGCACTTCTCATGTGGGCGCAATCACTCAGGGGCAAGATGTTTGTTGTTTTGGAATTGATGCGCTGGATAGTACATCAGTTGATCAAGCTGATTCTCATGCTGTTTTCCCAAATCATGACCGGGCGCATGTTGGTATCTCAGAGCACCCTACGGTGCACGTATCTGTTTCCCTGGAGTTGGAGACATCTCACCCAGGCCGTTTGCAGCCGCAATTCAACGCTGTTGGTGTTAGTGCTATCGCTGACTCCGGAGCTCAGACTAATGTTTGGTCCTTCAACGAGTTCATTCGTCGTGGATTTCCACAACAATGTCTGGTCCCTGCTCCAGACCTGGCTGCTGCCAATCTTTCCCCTATTTCCGTTGAAGGAAGTTTTATGGCTCTCATCCAAGGCGCATCTCAATCCGGCACGTTAATGAGCTGCCGTGCTATGATCTATGTGAGCAAAGACGTCAACACCCTATATTTGTCACGTGACACGCTGGTAGCTTTGGGTATTGTCACCAGCACTTTTCCATTGATCGGGGAACATATACCACCTGACCGTTTCACTGTTGGCCCATGTCCCACCCTTATTCGTGCGATGAACGACGGTTGTGCCATGCCTGGTACTAATCCCACTGACTCATGTACATGCCCACAGCGTACCGCGGTACCCCCAAGACCTACAGCCCTTCCATTCGCTTGTGTTCCGGAAAATATTCCTAAGATGAAATCGTGGTTATTGAACCACTATGCGGCATCTACGTTTAACACTTGCCCTCACCGAGCTTTGCATTCTATGGCTGGGCTTCCGCTTGAAATACATGTTGATCCGGCTGCCAAGCCGATTGCTTGTCATACCCCAGCATCGATTCCCCTTCATTGGCAACAAAAAGTATATGAGGATTTGCTGCGAGATGAGGCACTTGGCATTTTGGAGAGAGTCCCAGATGGAGAGCCAACTACATGGTGTCACCGTATGGTAATAACCAGGAAACATGACGGCTCGCCACGTCGCACTGTCGATTTATCTCCTCTGAATAAATTCTTTCAAACTCGCTCGACGCATTCCCAGTGGGACGTGGAAGACGGTGACTGACGCATGGAACGGATATCATAGTGTGCCGCTCCGTGAATCAGATCGTCATCTTACCACATTTATCACACCGTTTGGCCGCTGGCGTTATACCAGGTCTCCACAAGGTTTTTTGTCCTCTGGCGATGGTTATAACCGACGCTTCAGTGCGATTCTGACGGATTTCTTACGCCAAGAAAGGTGCGTTGACGATACAGTGTTCTATGACAACAATCTGGAGGAACATTGGTGGCGGACGATCGACTTCCTTTCTCTCGTTGGACGAGCGGGAATCGTTTTAAACCCGGATAAATTTCAATTCGCCCAGCAAACCGTAGACTTTGCTGGCTTTCGTGTTTGCACTTCGTCGGTGGAACCTCTTCCGAAATTCTAGGATGCTATACGCAAGTTTCCCACTCCGGCGAACATCACCGACATCTGCAGCTGGTTTGGCTTGATCAATCAGGTAGCAAACTATGCCCAACTTCGAGACCATTTGGCTCCTTTTAAACCGTTCCTTAGTCCCTAGCGGAAATTTGAATGGTCCAGTGAATTGGAGGAAGCGTTTGTTGCGTCGAAACACGCTATCATTAATGCGATTCGATATGGTGTGGAAATATTTGATCCTTCAAAGCCAACTTGCCTTCGGCCCGATTTTTCCAGCCGCGGCATCGGCTATTTCCTCCTTCAGAAGCATTGCATGTGCTCCTCCGAAATTCCGGGTTGCTGCTCAATGGGTTGGCGTGTGACATCGGCTGGTTCTAGATTTCTCTCTTCAGCTGAACAACGATACGCTCCGATCGAAGGTGAAGCTCTGGCTGTTGCTTGGGGATTAGAACAAACAAAATATTTTACTCAAGGATGTGACACTCTTGCGTTGTGACTGACCACAAACCTCTCATTAAAATATTTGGTGATCGCGCCCTCGATGAGATAACAAACACAACATTGTTTCGCCTCAAGCAGCGTACAGTACTCTTCTTTGGCGCTTTCACATTGCTTACTTGCCTGGATCCTCTAATTGCGCAGCAGACGCAACGTCCCGACACCCAGCGTCAACCAGTGATATCGCTGAAGTCCGATTGTCTCCGGTCGTGATGGCACCTGAAGATAAAGAGGAAATCCTTTTGGCTTCAATTAGACTAGACACTTGCCAAGAACTGTGTATCAAATGGGACAAGCTGGCGTTTTGTACCGCTAACGATCCCAGTTTGCGCGATTTAATGCAAGCCATTCGGCAGGGCTGTAACCCCGGCGATGCTCGGGATGTTTCGTATGGGCAATATTTACCGTTCTTCGAAAGTTTTTTGCATTCAGGATGGTGTAATTATGTACCGTATGTACCGTGATCGTGTTGTTGTGCCGCCAGACTTGCGTGCAGAAGTCCTTAAGACTCTTCATGCTGCACACCAAGGGGTCTCGACGATGGAGAGACGCGCCCGTGCTACTATTTTTTGGCCTGGGATGACCCATGATATTAACATGAAACGTGCTTCCTGTGTATACTGCAACCGTAATGCGCCTTCGCAAGCTGCCACACCCCCTACATTTTCAGCACCTCCCAGTACTCCCTTTGAGAAAATTTTTGCTGATTATTTTGATTACGGAGGTCGCCATTTTCTCGTCATTGGGGATAGATTGTCGGGATGGTCGGACGTATTCGTGACCACAGTAGGGTCCCACGTGGCGGGTGCGGCAGCTTTAGTTCGCCTTCTTCGGACTTACTTCGCCACCTTCGGCGTACCCGAGGAACTTTCCTCCGATGGAGGGCCTGAATTTAGAGCGTCTGCCACCCAAAATTTTCTGCAGACCTGGGGGGTTAGTCACCGGGTTTCGTCAGCGTATTTTGCCCAATCTAATGGACGCGTCGAGGTGGCCGTTAAGACGGCTAAGAGACTTCTCATGGCCAACGTTAGTCCGAATGGCGACATCAACAATGATGCTTTCTTGCGTGCCATGCTTCAACTTCGTAACACGCCCGACCCTGATTGCGATATGTCGCCGGCAGAAATTGTGTATGGCCACCCATTACGTGATGCTTTTTCGTTCATTTATCGTTTGGAGAAGTTTTCGAATCGTTATGTTCGTCGTTCTTGGCGTGAGGCATGGCGGGCTAAAAAAACTGCTTTGCAGGTACGTGCTGGGCGTATGCTTTAGGTGCTCATGCTCGACCCCTAGCTGCTTTGAAATGTGGCGATCGTGTAGGCCTATTTATTCAAAATCAAACTGGCCCACACCCCCACAAGTGGGATAAGATTGGTATTGTAGTTGAGGTGTTAAAGTTTGATCAGTATTGTGTTAAAATTGAGGGATCGGGCCGTGTTACCAGACGCAACCGACGTTTTCTTCGGTTATCTCCGGGGCCCCACTACCGTCCAGTGAATACTGGCACGTTTTCTGACCACGACCCCCCGTCTAGTACACCTGAGCAATCAACTCCGACTTCCTCAGATGCTGGCTCTTCAGACTCTCAGTTGGTGCATCGCCCCGCTCCTACACCGATCCCCGATGAGCAACATAACCGTGATGGCTTTTCACGGGGTACTTTCGGAGCAACTCCTTCCCTTGACACGTCCGAACCACTTGTCTCGCCTGATATTCCACAGTTGCCCTTGCGGCGATCCACACGCACCAGGGGCTCTGCAAAAGAATTAGACCCCGCGACTGGTCAATGGGTGGTTAAAGGCCTGTATTGTTAGTTAGTTTTTGTTTTACGCTACTAACTGAGGGGGGATGTGTAAGTGTGGCCTTTCTCCTTTACTACGTACTATGCTGTGCTTGTATGCTGCGCGCTTATTTGCTTTGATGTGGTTGCACGAGTCTTGCTTTTTTTGTACTTTTATAGTCGAGCTACTTCTTTCGCTGCTATGCTAGCTTTCAGTTAAGGTTGTTGCGGGAGCGTGTAGTTAGAGTTAGGGAGGTTATCGCTTAGCTTGTTTTAACTCGTCATTTCTTTCTGCAGATATTTCGTTTCGATCATTTTCTAGTAATTATATTCAAGTGAAAATGAGTGATCTCTTTTTAGACTAATTTAATTTATGCGCTAATTGCACCTTGTTATGTCGGGTGTCCCAAAAAAACGAACCACTCTTTGTTAAGTGTTTTCTTGGTGATAGTGAACTCAAAATTATCGAAATTCTATCAACAGCAATCCAAGCATATTCTTTACACTTTTACGTAATATATAAAAACTAGGTTGCAAGTTATGATAGTATTGCCAAATTAATAATGATGTTTCAAAAAATTTGGTATCAGGTGAAATTTATGAGAGCAAAGGTTTAATAAGCGCTTTGTTGCATGCTCTTTGTGACGTCATACCAGTAAGTCTGTAAATATTCGAAATAAACATAATATCTGTAGAAAAAAGATGCAAGAGCATTTCTTTTTGGAAGAAACACCTTTGTTTAGTTGTGGGAGAATATGGAGGTCACATTGAGCATGAACTGAAACCAGTCATTCTTTGCTTGTGATACTGAATTTTTTGAAATATTATTTTTAATTTGGCAATACTCACATAATTTGCAACCAATTTTTTAGATATGTAAAAGTGTAAATAACATACCCGTACTTGGATTACTGTGTATAGCAGGAGTGGGCAAAGTGCGGCTCGCGAGACCATTTTATGCGGCCCATAGGCACTTACAGAAATATGAACTCCTATCGTGAATGAAGCCGAAGACCTTTTTTTCTTTTTGTTTAGCTCTACGCTGAATGTCAGTGAGAAAAAGGACATCTGCGGCCGCGTAGATCTTTTATTTTTGCTCTTCACCGATCTTCAGTGGTGAAAACAAAACATCTGCGGACGTGTAGATCTTTTTTTTTTGCTCTTCTAATCAGTGAGGTCCTCGGCTTCAAAATTTTTTCGAATGCGGCCTTCGTATGAACAGTATTGTCCACCCCTGGTGCATACAATTTCAATAATTTTGAGTTTATAATCTCTGAGAAAATACCGTGCTTTACAAAAAATGGTTTATTTTTTCTGGAACACCCGATACATAGAAAACAAAGTTTGTATAAAAATTCTCGCCCCCCTGCTATTTGCCTTTTTCAAAAAAAAATCGAAGCCTATGTTGCCGGATGAAGAACTTTTTTGGAGGTTGCTACCTAAGGGCAAACGAAAATAATCTCGAACATTGCCCATGAAACCGCCCTGCCCCCCAATATACTAGTATGGAGGATAACTAGCTATGTTTTGTAGCCTTTAAAAGCAAAGTTTTGTTCAACAGCTAAAATAGAAGGACGATAAATCTGAACTTTGATGTGGCAATGACAAAAGTTTTCTGCTGAATTTTTGTTGATGTAAATTGGTTAAAAAAATGTGGTACAGAAAGGTACGGTATTACGGTATGGAAAAAATTCCGTGCCGTACTGTTACATACGGTATTTTCGCGCGGCACGAAATTACGGTGCGGTATAGGCCTATCTGTTTTGAGGAATATAGTACGGAAAATAATTTCGTACCTTATCGCAGCGGTGTAAAAAGTGCCGGTAGTCCAGAAAACTAGTTAAGTAAAAGTATTGTTACTGATGGCGGAAACTAGCCTACTTGAAGTAGAATAGAAAGTAGGGGATGGAAAAAGTAACCAAGTAATAGTAAAAAGTACCAGCAATTTGAAGCTACTTAACTAAAAAGTAGCGTTTGCAAAACCAAGGTCATAAAGCTGAGTTTTGACCAAAGATAATTTGCTCACTTCCAAACTTGACATAGATTTTGCTGATGCTTAAGTATATTTAGGCTAATTAGCACATTTATTTTATGAAAATAAAAAATTGAAGTGTGTCATAATCTGCAAAATGCAACCTCGTTGTCCATTCCAAGCACAAACAATGAAAGACCACTTTATACTTGTGGTAGGCCTAGTACGGTACGCTGAAGCACGTTAACAAGTGGTGGGGCTCATCTCCGTGGTTTAGCGCCTGGATAACACAGCTCCGAAGAAACATCGCAGCAGTGTCGAGCTGCTGGCAACACTGTGCTGATTTGACCGGCCTGGGAGTCGAACCCCAGACCTCCCGCTCCGATAGCGTGCGCTTAGCAACTGAGCTAATCGGCCAGTTATTGTAAAACTTACATAATGTATAAAGTAAAACAATACAGCTAATGCTAATGTTGCCAATTTTAATATCAAGCATGATTATTTATCATTTGCGTTACACCACATTGCTTAATATTAACTACCCGTACTTATCATCTTCAAAGCTACTTAAGTAGCGTTACTTTCTGATTGAACTACGTAAGTAAAGTAGAAGTAGTCGGAATTTGAATCACTTGAGTAAGTACTAGTTACCAAGAAGTAATCTACTTAAGTAAAACTACTTCGTTACTTTACACCACTGCCGTATCGTAGTAATCCCTTGGGCCTCGCTCGCGTGCCAGATATATCGGTACGAGCTCGAGTGCCACATTCGGCACGCATGCCGGGGGTTGCCCATCCCTGCTTTAGAATATCGTAGGCTGGAGTTTGATTTAATTCTCACACATAAAATATGCTTTTGCTTGATTGATATAGATTTTAATGATTTTTTTGTGCGTATCAAAGCTAATTACATTCTGTGTAGACATACATTGGTTCTTAGATGTAAACACAAGCCTAAACATGACTCTTTTAGATACATTTTTGCAATTGCATAATTTCAGTTTGGAATTTGTTACCTGAGTCTGTTGATAATGCTGCTACTTAAAGTGCTTTCAAAAAACGTTTAACAAATTTGATTTACACAGTAAGCTATTTGCTCGTTTGTATTTCAAGTTTCCGTATTGCTTTAATTTTTCTTGTTTTTTTCTGTCAATGTTTTTTTTTGCTTCACTTGTAAGGGTGTCCGGGTATGAACCCAACACCATAGTGTTGTATTTCATAAATAAATGGTTTATACAAAAGCCTCAAACATTACAATGTTTTTCAAAGAGAATTACAATAAAGTCGTGCTAGGAATGTTCTGGTATCAGTATGTCAAAATATTTGTTTTAATTTTTCTATTTAATGAAGCCAATTCAAGCACCCATTGGGTTGTAACTGAAGATGGAAAGATTAAACAAAAGGTAAACTTAGTATTATTTTGCAATCTCTACTTACTAACAGTGTGACTCTGGTTATCTTGTAAATCTGTATTTCGCTGCACTGGATACCGGTAATTATGCACTGTGCAGCACTGTTCCCTCCAAGTTTTTAGTCAGTGTGAATTTACCCATTCATTTTGTTTTGATGGCTTATCCAACATTTCTCCCTATGGTTAGGATTACTCATGATCAGGGTAGTGATCAACATGCCACAAAATATGGAACATGTGCCACAAAAAAGTGTGGCACATGCTCGAAAAATTGTCGTTAATGGCAAAATAAACACTGCCAAATTTTTTGGTTTAATGCTGTGCAGTGTACTTTTATAGTGCATCATGTAAGGTGACAGTTGCAATTGTGTCATCATAAAATAATGATGTCAACAGTCGTTAAAGAAAATTACCCCATATAATAACTTTAGCTATTCAGTTATTGGTATTTAACAATCACAATCATATTTTAGTTGGATTCTCCATTTGCAATGAAGCAACCTGATGACTTGGTTGCATTTATGCGCCAGGAGAGAACGTACACACATTTGCAAGTAATATGAAAGTTATCAGGTTTATTGGTTTGCTAGTTATTGTTCCATTCTTCCATAGTTGATTGAAGTAACGCATTTTCTGATGGACTTGAAGGTGTTTGGCTATTGACGCAAAATTACGTTGTGACAGTATGCTGACTGATTTATAATGAAATAATCATTGTGCTACTACGCATGTCTACTGTTTATGCATTCTTGTACAATGTTGTGTATATCAAAGGCTTTGAAGTCCTTTTTTTATACAAGTTGCTGCATCATAGTAATGAAAATTTTTAATCAATTGCAGAAAAGAAAAGAAGAACTGCTTCAAGAACAAGTAGACATTGATAGAAATGAAGATAAGGATGTACAGTTAGAAAGTCGTCATTATCGTCAAGACCCTGATTGTCGTGCAGCTGGTTGGTTGGCGTTGAGTGCAATTTTAATTTAATGCCATCTATCGATATATTTTGGATAGATAAATGAATGGTATTGTGATACAAGTGAAAGTGAATCATCAATAATTGCTTGTTGTAACTAGTTGATTAGGTGAACCATTTTCTAATTCATAATTCTTGGCTGCAGATAAATCAACTCCATTATTTATATTTCCTGTTATAGGAAAGCGAATGTACTGTAGCATGCATGAGACAAATCCAGACTGACTCAAAAATTAAGGTTATTTCCAATTTTTGTTTCTTTTTTTTCGTTTTTATACTTACTAAATGTAGCTTTTATGGGATACACTTTGAAATGATGATATGTAAAGTCACAGGAGGATTTGACTTTTTTCTTTTTGAAGTAAACTAATAGTGCATGAAAAAACTCTACGTCAGTCTTATCGAAAATGCTTTTGGCTACATTTTTATGGAAAAAACAGCATTTTCAGTTTGATGGAGGTGCTCTTAGTAACGAAACAATACTTGCTTTAAAATTTTTGAGATAAAACAACCCAGATAACTTCAAAATTATTTCGCATTATAATTTATACAGGAAAAAGATTGCCTGATTTCGATTTGTTCATTACTTCCATTTTGCCGTTGGAACATAAAGAAATCCAGGTATTTTGTACGTCTTGACTTGATTGAGATAAGTTTTCAAGCCTGCTTGTTTGCATGCAGATTTCAGATCACATAAACCTGTCAGAAGTATCACCATCTGATGCTGAGCAACCAAACTGCACGAATTTCTATGATTTGCCTTTCAGTGTTCATGCTTACGATCATTTGGAGGTTAGAATATTGCTACTGCTGCATTAATGGTGTGTTCCAGTGCATTTCAACAAACGCCCTGCTAAAGCTGTGGGTTTTAAAGGGTGTATAGCGTTCACCACTGCGACGATGGCGAATTGGTCTATCTGGTTTAGTTTTATATTTTTCAAGTTTGGCCTCATTTTCAAGATTTGAAACTGGTTTTTAACGTCAACAAGATCGAGGAGCACGGGCTTGGACATTTGGTTGCGGATTATGAGCACTGATACTCTTTTAAAATAACGGGTTGCTGCTGACTGACATAGTGCAAGCTCTCACTTCGCGGTATTCCTCAATCTGTTGAATTTTCTATTCGATAAAATAAGAAAAAAC
Organism: Trididemnum miniatum; assembly: GCA_964006365.1. Classification (NCBI taxonomy): domain Eukaryota; kingdom Metazoa; phylum Chordata; class Ascidiacea; order Aplousobranchia; family Didemnidae; genus Trididemnum; species Trididemnum miniatum. Next base: position 17,155,242 of record OZ023233.1, read on the forward strand.
TCGCTTTAATTTCGTAAAGAGTTACTGACATAATATATTTGACGGTACCGTAAGTGTGATTGTGCTGAAGTTTGCTTTGTTATGTAGATATTGAGGAATACGACGATATATTACGGACCGGTGGTATGGTACATACATTTGAGTGGTGCATATTTTAGGCTAGTGTTGAAATAACCCCTGTACCAAAGCGCAGGTCCTTAATTAGTATAAATAATTGTGTGATTTATGTATTTTAATCACTTACAGCAGTAGTTAAGTGCCAACATCGGTTTTATGCTGAAAGAGTAAAATTTTCTCGCTCAGTTTTTCCGTTTTTGTTACTGTTGTATATACTGGTGTAACAATACATTTCCAGGGTGTTCAGAACCGTCGTTTTTTTCCTCACCACCCTGTGAGTGGTCTCAAGTCATCTATGCCTTTTCTTAAAGATGAAAATGCCGCCGCAGCTGCTATATTTAAAGCTTTGAAAAAGGTGTGCTAGTAGTTTTGATCCAAGTCTGCTAACAACGTAGCAATGATTTTCAAATCAACAGATGTGCTAGTGCTAAATTTTATTCGTAATAATGCAGCAAGAATTTTTAATGCTTATTGCATGTTTTGAAGCGTTTATTTCTCTTAAACCGCTTTAATTGAACTTATTCTAGGCAACTGACATTCGGAAAAAGGTAGTTTTAGAGATCTATACAAATACTGATGAAAAAATATCATCTTAAGTTTTACTTATGCTTAGAATTCAACATCGTGGGTTTTGTACAACTTGGCTGCTTTCTATTGGAGAATGAAAGGAAACTTAAACGAAGCTGTCGAATGCTTACGCAGAGCCTTGCATTTTTCACCAGAAAATTACAAAGACGTCGCACTTGTTAGTTTGGCTAACATTTTACACAGGTCAGTAGATGAAAATTTGCTGAGAAATAAATGTTCGGTAATGACAGATAGAGTGGAAGAGCCGAAAACGGATGGCTTTTCTAGGATCTTGGTGATTCTTGTTACAACTGCAAGTCTGTTTGTATCTTAAGTGTAGATTCAAATAATATGTGGTTGAATTTGCCGCAAGCATAAGCAATAGAGAACTGGTCAGTTGCCGCGCACTGGTTAAACTCATCGGTATGGGGTTTGATTCCCGGGTCGGTCAAGTCAGACACATTGCCAACGGTTGGCCACCGCTGCGTCATTTCTCTGGAGCTGCGTTGCCCAGGCGCTAAGCCGCGGAGATGAGCCCCGTCACCCGTTACACTCTTCGATGTAATACGGCGAGTATAATGATGATTTGATTTTGGTGGGTAATAGGGATATTATATTTTTTAATGCAGAAGCTTAGCTAGCACACAATTAATTTTTAAATCAGTGGAGTGTACAAATCGAATGTTCGTTACACACATGTTTTCATGATTCAAAATTTTTGATCGTTTTGATTGGAAATAACGATTTCCTGTGGACATGATTGTAGAGGAAATTATTTAGAAGGTTAAAATTTTTATGCAAGATTAATTAAAGATACACTAAGTTTAAGAGAATCACTGAAGTTTCAAGTGTTTTTTACTCGCGAAAACTTGCGTAATTTAAACGTTTCTTACTAAAGCTCCGAGACCCGCGTTTAACAGGTAAAGCCTCACGCTTAGTACTCTAAATAAGACTGGTGTGCTCTATGTCTATTTTAAACGCTTGATTGTGGTTTCACGATGCAAACCATCGTTTTATTGTTTTGCTGGAGCATCCAGCTTATTAGCTTACTACCTAAATAATAAAAAGAAAAAAAGATCTAGCAGATTAAACGCTTAAAATGTACGTAGTTTTGATAGAGCACTCATTTTGCGCTTACTTATATGTCGGTAATTTTTGTAAAACCGTTTTGAGTTGAGCTTATTCCGGGAAATATTGAATATTTTTGGTTCTGTGAGAGCTTTTTTGTTTTATGCCAGCATAGACTGCTTCCGTAGCAGAATATGTTAATTGCACCAGCTCTTTGAGCATTTAAACATCAGGTCTACATCTTTAAATTTAAGCAGTTGGGCGCTATAACCTCCAATCATCCCCATTACCATAAGCATTTTAGTCCGCTGCTGATTTGTTCTGATTTATCTTTCACTGGAGGGCGATGAAGAGATGTATGTAGAATAATTACAGACTTGCCTATGAATTGTCGTAGCAGGATGATTCTAAATTTTGACTTTGCTTATTGCATCTTTGAATAGTGGTTTTGTTAAGAACGCGCCAAGCATGGATATATACATTGTGAAAGATCTTATCAATGGACGTAATAGCAAGCTTGTTCGTAACCGAACTTGTACGTGACCGACTCGTCGCGGGCCAAGTGCCGTTAAGACTGGGTTTAAGGGTTCGAATTGGGTTTAGAGCTCGGGTTATTTTTCAAGTTTAGGGTTAGTTGTCGCGTTAGGATCAAGGTGTCCCAACGCAGAATAGCCGCGATTTCGTTCTCAAAACAGCGCTCCAAAACACTAACGAAACCATCCTAGCGCCTAACTGCCCCACGTCTAAAGATTGTGATCTGATGTTTGCATGTTGGAAGATGTTGGCATACGATATGGCAGTGGTGGAATTACTAACTTAGTTTGTTTCAGGGTACATTTTACATTGAACGCTACAGTGCTGATGCATCATGCGTTAAAAATATCGGATGAGTACAGTATCAATCATTTTACGTTGGCTAACATGTACGCTGCGCTGGGACAATATAACGTATCAGTTCATTATTACGAAGAAACACTGAAACGACAGAAAGATTTTGAAACTGCTCTGAAGGAGCTTGCGGCAGTGAAATGTCAACTAAAACTACAAGTAATTGGTTTTATACGCTTATACTGTATTTTGGGAGTAAAGTAAACCAATAATGGCAATATGGCGCAGGCAAAAGGCTTATTTTATTATTTCGATATGAGTTGCTGCTTGTTAGACTACTTTTCTATTTCCAAAGTTTTTGCAGTTTATATACTTCGTTCGTGAACGTCACTGTTCTTGTGTTGTAGCAACACCTTTGTTCAACTTTACTGTGTGTTAAAATATCTCTGTAATTACCATCTGGCCAAAAATTATCGAGATCATTAATACTTGGGGCTATGAATCTAGTAAGTTTTTTACATTCTTGCTCTGCCGTCTGTTCCCCGCCCGCCGAGTATTGTGAAGCACCAAGTGGGCCCAACAAACACGAAAACTGCCATTAGCCCAGCAGTGAGCAAACTTTTCATACGAAGGACCACATTTGAAAAAATTTGAAAGCCGAAGGCCGCATTGATTGGAAGAGCAAAAAAAATGGTCTACAAGCAGTCAGATACCCTGTTTTGTTTTATTTTCTACTGAAAATCGGCGAGGAGCAACAAAAAAGGTCTTAATTAATGGTTGGATTTCATATTTCTTTAAGTGTCCACGGACTGCATAAAATGGTCTCGCAGGCTGAAGTTAGCCCAGCTCCAACTCCATTGATCAAAAGCTTGATGTCCAGAATGGCCATTTAGCCGTGATTTCGTAGAAAAAACTTTGCTTATTTAAGTAAAATCACGTTGACGATTCGCTGCAGAAACGAAACCAGATCAAAAACAAAAAAAAACTAATAAAAGCTCCAAACGAAAGTCAAAACCTCCGACCAGTGGAACAGAGCTATATGTGTATTTTGTATTTGATTGCTTATCTATCCTCCAATCACGAGAAAGCGATTAAAGCGCTACAACGAGCTTGCTTTAGGAGTTGCCAGCCATATGTCTCGAATCCACTCGGAATCAAACCCGAATCTGCAGCTCCACAGGCGGATGCTGTTGCCACTTGGCCGTCTGAGCTGGTGAATAATTAATTTATTGCCGGTATAGGAATTGCCTTTGGGTTTTTCAAGCTGATCAAGGGATGTTAATTTTTCAGGAAAAACTAGAAAACCAGCATTTGAGCTTACAGCGAACGTTGAAGGAACTGCAAGAATATAAAGTTCGACATGATAAGTTTGTGCAACAACAAGAAGACTTTGCCTCGCTGCATATTCCAGCTAGAGTACTTGCTGAACAGCACATGGTCTACGAGCAACGCCGACTAAAAGAGGGAACATTTAGTAAGTAGATACTGTGCAATGTAGCTAAAGCGTGCAGAGAAAACAAGAAAAACAAACAAAGGGTATGGTGTGTGAATCGTTTTACGACCGCTGTGATTGCAAGATTTTTTCTCGTTTTGTCCAGCGTTTTTGTTCCATTTTTGGATAGGTTTGTTCAAAGGCGTTTGTTCGGCGGGTTTTCGATATGCAGCGTTAATCGTCATTACACTCGCGGTATTACACCTAAGCGTGCAGGGTTGGTGGGCCCATCTCCGCGGCTTAGCGTCTGGGCTACACAGCTTTGAAGAAACGTCGCAGCGGTGGTAAGCCGTCGGTGACACTGTTTCCGATTTGGCCTACCGGCCTAAGAATCGAACCCCAGACCTCCCGCACCGATAGCGTTGAGCTTAGCATCTGAGGTAAACAGTAGCTTAAATGCTAATCTAGTTTGCCCGTGGTAGTTCGTTCTAGTGACACGAAGATAGAAATAAAAATCGATTTGAAACTACTTGAAGAACTATCCCTCAGTTGTATGGTAGTTTTTACATTTTTTGTCATTTAGATAACTTAAATGCTTGCGCTTCATATTTCGCAAACGGATTTTCGTTTCACCAATCATTCGTCAACAGAGATATTTCTAATTTTGTTTTTTCTATATTTTGCTTTATCATAACTTTGACTTTTTTGCATTTAATTCTACTAAATTTTGTCTTATACTTCGGCCCACTTAATGCTTTTTGCGTAATATCACTATCAGGCTCCTCAACTTTTTTGAAATTGCTGATTTATTACTCTTTAAGTAAGTAAAATAACCGAGGTTGTTTTCAACTTCTATTGAACAGAGAATTCAACAGTAATTGAGGGAGACTGCGAAGTGAGCTTGCGCTCTTCCAGTCAGCAGCCTTTTGTTACATATGTCAAATGCGATCGGCTCCAGCCGCGAATCGAACCCGTTACGTAGAGTCTGTTCTCCCTCCCCGCTAGGCTATGTCGCTGACGACTTTGACCACCTTATTTACCTCTTTCGATGTGTTTTCATTTTACAGATTCTGATTGCCATTTGCGCAAGGTCAGAAGTGGTGGTCAAATAATAGTGTGTAATTTGCCAACAAACGAGCCCGCGATGCCGCCGTTACTCGATGAAAACTTAGAGCTATTTTTTGAAGAACCAGAACCCCTTAAAATGACAGCCATCACACAGAAAAACAACGAGGTAAAATGGGATTGTTTCATGAAAATTTACCGATTAATAACGAGAGAAAAAAGTTGGTCAAGTTCAAAAGCAAAAATTAAATTTTGAATTTTCGGGTAAAATTGGTCATTTGAAGAATAGACTAGATTGGAAATACCAATGCATGTTTTCAAAAGTTTTTTGCACGCAAGAACTTGGCAGTTGTAAATGAATGATGCGTAAAGTTTTAGTTATTACCTACGTCTGAGCTTACAAGGTAGCATCTCGTTCTTAAAAAACGAAATAAACCCCTTTTTTTAATCACTTTGTTTTTAATAAACGAGTTCTGATACACTGAAAGGATTTTGCATAGTTCTGCGTTTAGTTCAAATCTATTATCTTTTTTTTTATTCTTTGCTTTTGAATGCGTGTTTTATGCTTGGTTGATTATGGAATGTTTAGCTGAAATATTTCAATTTTGAAGTTATATTCCATATTATTACATGCTTCCTTGTTATGTATTACTTGTTTCGTTATTATTTTAAAGAATAATATTACCATGCAACAACCAAGGCCAAGAAAAAAGCGAAAAAAGCCTAATCCTTCTTCCGGAACTGAAAATGATTTACAGCCGGTAAAACTATTTGTAATTACACGTTTTGAAAAACTTGTTTAGTTGCAGTTTTGTCCCATTCTAGTAGAAAGTTACTAAGGCGCTATAACGAGTTTGGTTTGAAGTTGCCGGCCACATGTTACCTCTCGAAACTAGGAGAATCGTGAAGTGTTTTTTCCATCGGTACAAGGATTGTTTTCAACACTTTCCGTTTCAAAGCTGATCGTCGACAGTGAAGCTGTGAATGCCAATTTTTGAGTTATGAAGCGTGACCCGACTTGGAATCGAACTCTTTGTCTACCGCATCATAGGCAGAGACGCCTCGTCTTTTCTGCCATTCGCTCAATTTTTGTGCTCATCAAACTGAAACTGATCGACGTTGCAATGTTTTTGCATCGTCTTGGACTAAGGATTTTTATGTGTGCTCATAGTTGGAGAAGTTGTAATAATCGAGCTTGTTGAAGCAACTAATTTTATGTAGGATGAAAGCGAGTTATCCTCCGCTGGCTCTTCCAATTCCACCTTCACAGGTTTCTACGATTGGTCGGTAAGACATGTTGCAATTTTGATGTTTCAAATTGTTTTTTTGCTAGCTTAGGTAGATAATATGTGCTGTTCCACCAGCAAGGAAAATGTGCAGTGCGCTGTAACGAACTCGCTTAGGAAGTTGCCAGCCATCTGTCTACCACACCAAGAAGGAGAAATCCCGCTAAGTGCCTTTTCCAACCGCACAACAAGTCAAATAGGCGGCTTGTTCTCCACACTGTCCCTTTAATGCTGAACATCAAGCAGGAAAGCTGTGTATACCGGTTTTAAAGTCATTGGTTTGACTCGACTTGGAATCAAACCCGAGTCTACTGCTCTAGAGGCAGACGCTCTTACTCGGCCATCTAAGCTGTCAAAATTTTATCGTGGGATTTTTTATTTTTTCTACACATTATGTGACGGAATCAGAAAAAATCACTAGAAGATACCCTAGATCACTGGCTAGCCTTCTGTGTGTGCTGTTGGACTCATAAGACGGTGGATAAAAGACATTATTCTATATTATTTTGTTGGAAGACGAAACATGGTTTAGAATTTTGTACTGTGCTGGCAAATCAGCGTTATATCCTCAATTGTTTGAGTTGTTTTTATTCAGGATCCTAGTTGGCCTCCTCCTGGCTCTTGTGAGAAATATGCTGGGAAAAATCCGATATGGGATGATTTTCCATCTGCTTATATTGATCCGGAAACAAGAGGTTTTAAGTAAGATGAAGACAATTATTTATTAAATTATTTTCCGTTATCTTTTTTGTTAATTATGCTAAATTCCTCAGCATCTGCCTGATAAGACCCTTAAGGACGAAACGCGTCGCAAATTGAAAGTGTCTTTGCTGTGTGATATTGCGTTGTTGTTTTACATTGCGTATGTATTGCATATTTGCTTGTGCTGCATTTTCGTAATTTTCGCCCATTTCATTATGATGTTTTCACCTATCTTGTAATGAATCGATTCTAAAAAACGAGATAAATTATTTGGTACTGCAAAGTCTTTAATTGCATTTTGTTATCTATAAAAGGAAAACTCATAGAATTTCCTATTTCCGATAATTGCATTTTTTCAGAGTTCGTGAATTAATTACCACTGAGTTGGGTTTAATCGGTGAAGAAATGCACCCCCAGCCTTGGAACCCTCCTAATTGCGAGGATTTGGAAGAATTACGTGAAACACCGTACGACCACTTCGTTCATTTAGAAAATACTACCCCTCGCTTAAAACGGGACACGTTTCTTCAAAATGTGAGATATGGCTCAGCTATTCCATTGTTACGTTTTTAATGCCATCTTTTTTAACAGTATCTCTACACACATGTTAACAAAGGATACGTTTGGCCTAAAGATCTTGGACAGCGCATTTTGCATGCCCTTCAATCAGCTGTGAGTGAAAATGTAAGTATGGTGTAGATTCAACACGTTAAATATTATCAAGGTTACGTGATAAATCTTGATTTGTTTTCCTTTTTTTCCTTGGTACGACAGAAAACATTTTTTAATTGAGTTTATCAGAAATCACCGATTTCGACTTCTGTAGTTATCACTTGAAGAAACGCCATACCGTGCTAATATATTCGTTTGAGCTTGCTCAAAATATGATTCAAAAGCGTTATTTTTGTGCTTGTAAACTGTAAAGTCTATGTCAAATTGCAAATTTGTAATTCCATTCTCCAACTATTATGATTTCATTGTTAAGGACAATGAGAAGAAGTGGATTTTATACAACCTTGCCGGTTTATACTGGCGAGTGGAAGGCGATAACGAGAAGGCGATTGAATGTTTGAGAAGAAGTGTCCACTACGCCCCTGCTAGCTATGCTGATATACCACTCGTCAGTATGTCCAATATCATGTGGGTATATTATCATCTCCAAACTAGCATTATGTTGCTTTTGTTGCTTAGTCGTTTTTAAAAGACAAGTTTAGATGTGTGGACAACAAAACAAGTTTTGAAGTCCAGTCGAGCCGGTTTCAATTCAGTTTTTTCCTCGTCACCGAAGGAGGTCGGATACACCTCATCCTCTCCACGATCGCTCTCTCACCTTCCCTCCATCTCCTTCGATCTACAGCTTCCTCGATCTTTAACCAGACTTTCTTCACACTCTCTTCATTTGCCTCCTCCATGTTATTTTTGGCCGTTCTCGATTTAAATCACACTTCATACTGTTTTTAATCCTACTGTTTTGATATGTCGAAAATTACGAAAATGCAGCACAAGTACACATGCATACTCAATGTTAACCAACAACACAATATGGCACAGCAAAAACAGTATTTTTTGTTTGATTATTTTAGCTTTTAGTTTAATTAATATCCTTAGCATTTGCCTGATGAGTCCCATAAAGACGAAACGCGGCAAAGTGAATGTGTTTGCTGTGTTACATTGTTGTAGTTGATTTACATTAAGTATGTTTCTGTGTAACCGGCCGTTAGCTCAGTTGCTAAACGCACGCTATCGGTGCGGGAGGTCTGGGGTTCGATTCCCGGGCCTGTCAAATCGGCACATTGTCGCGAACGACTCGCCACTGTTGCGACGTTTCTTCGGAGCCGTGGAGCCCAGGCGCTAAGCCGCGGAGATGGGCCCCGCAACTCGTTACTCACTTCGGCGTAATACGGCGAGTATAATGAAAATTTGATTGATTTTTGATGTTTCTGTGTACTTGTGCTACGTTTTCGCAATTTTCGCCTGTTTCATTATGATGTTTCCACCTATCTTATAAAAAAACAAGTTTGTAAAGCAACAACACGTGAAAATCAAACAGGAATTGCGCCAAAATACAAGAACCTGGGAGGCTGCAATCGCAAACAGACCTGTTGTTAAAAAAATATGTTCTGGTGCATTTCACTTGTACAATATTGCTTAAAATGTTTGGTTATTCATTTTTCTGCATGGCACAATAGACTAAAACGTTTGTTTACGGCAGTCGCGATCGTGTGGTCCAGGTTCGATTCCATCCAAAGGATCAAAGTTACGTCTTTGTATTAATGCTTGGCAACAGTTAGCCCTACTTCGCGTATTTTTATATAAGATTACAAAAGTATGAAGTGCGATTCAACCAGAAAGTTTGAAATATATTCCGATTGCGAACCAAGTTTGAATTCATTCTTTACATAAATGCTTCCGTAGATTTTTTGTAGTTAGTTTGATATCTATCCTATCGCGAGAAAGCGATCAAGCGCTATAACGAGCTCGATTAGGAGTTCCCGGCCATCTGTCCACCACTTTGAGATGGAGGAATTCTGCTAAGCGCCTTTCCCAACGGCTCAACAAGTAAACTTGCCGGTTTGTTCTTCACACTGTCCTTTTAGTGTTGAGAGTCAAGCAGCGAAGCAAGAGTATTTGTAACTAAAATGGAAGCAGTTGATATAATTTTGCAGTTGGAAAAAAACAATTAAGTTATTGGTACCGGCAGTGTAATGCATGATCTAGTTAGGCTTCAGTTGCTTTAGGCTGGCACGTTGTTAAGAGTAATTCATAATTTTTCATGGTTGTAAGTTCAAACAGTTGCACAAAACATTGAGCTTTCTACCCCTTTGTACGGAATAAAGATGAGCTAATTGGTAACCATTCGTTAAATAGTAACAGTTAACAAAAAGTAAGAGGTAATAACGATTCGTTTTGTCAAGATAACGATTCCAAATTGTATTTATTCTCTATTTTTCTCTTTTCACGCTTGCCTGCAAACAGTAATAGAAAAAGTTTTTCCTCAAAACCAAGCGAGAAAACTACCCCTATTATTTGCCTACTTTCATTTTATACTGCTTCTGACGCGTCAACAAATTTAGCTGGAATCGTTTGATCTTAACTTTTTCAAATGATTCAAAGTAGCATAATAAATGGTAACAGATACTGTATCTTCTCTCCGCATGTGAGCAGCGGCATGCGCATAGCGTATACAAAGGAGAAAAAATATTGGCCGTCGCGGCATGTTAGATTGTTTTCATTCCACTCCTCTCTTTTTAGCTGGAATCGGAATCGTTTGATTCGAATTCGTATAATGATTACTAAGTATCAGATAAAAAGTAACAGATATCTTCTCTCTGCTTGTGAGCATCATGGCAGACAAAAGAGGAAAAATATTCGTCGTCGTGTGAAAATATTCGTCGTCGTGTGAAGAGAAAAAAATATTCCAATAACTTATTTAATTGTTTTGATTCTGCTGCTCTTTTTAAATTCGAATAGATTTTGATTCGTGATTACCTAAACGAGTACAAGTAACGGATAAAAAGTTTTGAATATCTTTTCCAAAGTAATCACTTGGAACCGTTACTCAAAAGTAACGGTTAAGCACATCTCTCGTACGGAAGCATGTAGTATAATGTACTGCAATGATCATGCACAAGTACTTTAAATATCTTACTGTTAAACCTTCTCGTATTAAAGCATTTTACTGTGATTACAACAGAAATTGACAGTCCTTGTCGATAGCAGTGGGGTTTGATTTTTGTTTTATGCTGTGCAACTCATCGGTTTTGCTCGAATCATAAAGTTTATTTTTTTTTAGGTACCGAATGGGTAAAATCAACAACTCTGTAGATCTGCTCTTATTCGCACTAAAAGTAAACAATACAGAGGTATGTCAACAGTTAGCACGATACTCTTCATGCATGGTTTTGTGTCGTCTCACTTCAGTAAGATTCTGGAAATTTAAAATGAATAAAAAAATCGTACCAATGATTCATTTCGACTTTAAATTGTGTTACAAGGTTCCATTTTTCTAGCGTCTATTTACGTCTGATATTAGCTCGTCGTGTGGAATATCTATTATGCTTTACAAAAATCAAATCTTCATTATGCTCGCGGTATTACGCCAAAGCGTGTAACGAGTGGCGGGGCTCATCTCCGCGACTTAGCGCCTGGGCAACACAGCTCCCAAGAAATGTCGCAGCGGTGACGAACCGTTGACGACACTCTGTCCGATTTGAACGATCTAGGAATCGAACCCCAGACCTCCCGCATCTCAAGCATTGTCTTAACAACCGACCTAACCTTCGATTTTGTTGTTCAGCCAGCCACTTATTTAAGCATGGGCAACTCGTTGCAAGCGCGGAACAACATCACTGGAGCAATGGTGTTTTACAATTACGCAACCATTTTGAACCCTAAATATCAAGAAGCTTTTCAATCTCTGCTGATTGTCAAATGTCGAAACAGAACTCGTCAAAATAATACAAAAAGTCCCGAAGAAATTATTGCTCAGTGGGTAAGTTTTGCAGAAAACTTTACATTTTACCATCACTGTACCAGCATCTTAGTTGACAGAAAAGTTTAAAAATCAAATCTTTATTATACTCGCTCGCGGAATTGCCTCGAAATGTGTAACGAGTGGCAGGGCCCAACTCCGCGGCATAGCGCTTGGGGAACACAAGCTTCGAAGAAACGTCACAGCGGTGGCGAGCCGTTGGCGACACTGCGCCGATTTGAACGCTCCAGAAAGCGAACCCCAGACCTTCCGCACCAAGAACGATATATGTTTATAGTGATTAACCTCTGCGCCACCGGTCGGCAAAAGTTTGTATCAGAGATGTAAATTTTTTAGTATAAACGGCGTTAATCTTGTAAAAGACAAAGCACTTATTTTTTTATAAAACCAGTTTTCTTAGACGATTTGGAACTATCTTTCACGTTTGTCTTCATCTTTTGGGGAGTGAAGTGCCAGTGATAGAATGAGCTACTATTACATGGTATTGCAGTCTGATAAAAATTAGATGTCTCGTATGCCTCCTTGGTTTAGTGAAGTCTTTACATGTTTATACAATATCCATCGGTGAGAATACGTTGACAATGGAGTTAGTGCACAAAGATCGGTGCTGTCACTGCTGCTACTTTCAATTTTGGTTGATGTAGTTACTGAGAAAGTGAGACGACATTCAATCAATGTAATTTTACATGCTAATAACTTGGTTTTTGGTGAGACCATGGAAGTTTTGAGGGGCAAAGGAGAAAAGGGAGGAAATAAATTTTAGTAAGACTGAATAATGGTGAATGGATTGAAGCAAAAAGTCACAAAAAGCAAAGATTGATCCATGTGGAGTATGCGTAAGGAGGGGATCAATTCAGTGTTAGGTATAATTTGTGCGGGGAGGGTTTATACATGATGCTCAGCCGTGGAAAGATCCACTGGCCCAAGAATTGTGTTCGCGCTACTTGTAAGACTTTGGATAAGGAGAGATAGAAGCCAATTGAGAATTTATGTGAAGGAGTGGAATTAGTCAATGAAGTATTATCGCGTAGATGGGCGAACTGAAGACCAGTGGAGGATGTGAGGCTTCAGTTACAGCAGAAACGAGAATTGGGTTGGTAGAATTTAGAAAATGAGGTGAGTTCTCGAAAAAAGGTTAGGGTTACAGAATAGAACACGAGTTCATCGTAATTGAATTCAGTCTGCCTTGTAAGTAATTGAAGACGAGGATGCTCTGGAGAAAAAATGGATCTTTTAGAAATATTGAGAGCTGTAGAACCATACGTGCTGTGGTAGAAAAAATGCAAATGGCACAATGAATGTGTTGAAATTGAATCAGAAGATAGATAAAATAGCTAAAGCAAGTGGATTGAGATGTCGACATGAAGCAAGCAAGTAAAAGCAGAACGTGTGAAGGCTGGTTTGAGCTTAAAGATACCGAACCAAACGGAGAGAAAAAGAGCAATTTCAATTAGGCTGATCCGACTGTTTACGTTAAACGGAAACAGCAACGTATAGATTCATCATCAATTCATCATGTTTGTTACTAGAATGCTGATGTCGCAAAGATTGAAAAAGAAAAAAATGATAAGATAAACGAAGAAAAAACTCAACAGAAAGATGTAAGTGTATTATTTATTTGTACAATGACGAGCTAAAGACACTGCTAATCTACGCCGTGCATCCACCAAATGTGTTTCCAGCTTGTTAACTGTTAGCAATCGGTTTCTCTGTCTCACTCTGGTATAGAGGGTCAGATTTAACGATCGAACCACTTTTTCGAAAGTGAACCGTGTTTTTTGTAGTCTCTTATCTGCAATACTCCTCATTTTTTTGCTCTAATATTACGAAATTACTATTGTTCAATCGTTTGCTGTCACTGTCTTGTATGTTTGGCGAAATGAACAAATGTGATAAGAGTTGTCCCGTTAAGACGCCGAATCGCGTAACGTGTGGCGGGGTACGTATCCGCGGCTCAGTACCTGGGCAACACAGCTCCGAAGAAACGTCGCAGCGGTGGCAAGCCGTTGGCGACACTGTATCCGATTTGACCGACTTGGAATTTGAACCATGTCTTCCACACCGATCGCAATGTCTTACCGGTAAGAGAGGTTTCTTACTGGCAGTACTGAAGTTCTGTGCCACTGACGAGAATTGTCTTAAAATGCTAACGACCGAGCAAACAAACAAATATCTGGTCCAGCTTGACTGAAACCAAGCTCTCATTACGAAAGTTAAGCAGTATTTCCATTTTTGTAGCATTTATTTGACAAAATATCAGCACTTTGTCACTGTCACTGATGAACCTGCTTCTTTCAATGGTCAAAAAAGGGCGTGTGGGGATCGAACAAAACCAAATCTACTAAATACACATGATTACATAAAAGACGTCTTCGAAGTAAAACTTATTTAGGAACTTCATTGTTAAAGTTGGTTATGCGACTGGAGTCAAATTTTGCGCGTCATTAATATCAAATGAAACAATGACTTGTTATCGTAGCTTTTAAGTATTGCGTAATGTTTAAAAACATGGTTTATGCTTAGAAATTCACAATGATGACACCTCTGATCTGCTGGTAAATCGCATTCTTACTATTAATTAGGTTAACGTTTTCAAATTTAGAGCAACTAAGCTTGCATTGACCTTTTCGAACCATTTTTTGCAGGGGCAGAATGGCTTGGAAACGCACCTAAAAAGTATGTATTGTAGGTGATCAGAAATCGAATCTTCATTATACTCGTGGTGTTACATCGAAGCGTGGAATAAGTGGCGAACCGAACCTGGCGGCTCAGCGTCTGGGTAACACGGCTTCCAACAAAGATCGCAGCGGTGCGAGCCGTTGGCGGCACTGCGTCCGTTTTGACCGGCCTTGGATACGAACCCAGAAGGTTCCGCGCCGAGAGCGGTGTCTTGAACCACTGCGCCCACCCGCGATGTAATTACGTCACACTTACATCATCGGTCTTTTCAGCTGCTGAGAAAAATTCCAAACAACTTGAAGAGGCAGAAGATGACATAAATCAATGGTTGATGAAAACCGACACTTTTTTAAATGAACTGCAGACTGCTAGTGAAGAAGAGGTAAGAGACATGGTTGCCAATTAAAATTAGAATGACACTTTCATTATTTTGAGATTATGTGGTTTTTAACTGAGACGTAACTTTGACATTAATTCCCAGCTGGCTTATAATGAAAACCAATTGCGTAGTTCTGGTTGCAGGTAAATTTGTAATTTTGAATTTTTTTTGAGGTTCAGTTCAACCTATACCGGTAGTTTAAATTTGAGGCAAATTTTGTAAAGTTTTAATTTTGTTTTTGCTCAACTTGTGGCTGCTAATCTTTGTGTTAGGAATAACTGTACTGTGCTTTCATACTACTTTTCCATACTTAAGTTATGAGCTTCGAAGAATATGATGAAGAACATAGCAGATTATGCGTGATATTTGCAAATAATATAAATTGGTGTACTGTATGAATGTATATTGTATAATTAATGAATATGAAATCTCTCAAAATTTAACTTTTGAATCACCTTGGTGCAGACCTGTGCAATTTCAGATTATCTTTAGCTTTTTACGTTCACTTACTAAATAGAAGTCCGGGCGAAAATGTTCGAAAAAGTGGATCATCTTGATATTTTTAGCTTCAAGAGAAACTGGATGCTGCCAATCTATTGATTGACAAACTAGCCGAAGTACGAACATCGTTAGGAGAACTGGCGAACAAAGTATCGTTGGATTCCAAGAAGACTAGGTAACGATGCTCTATTATGGAAACTTTATAGACTACAATCTTAAAAGTCACTACAGCCTGTTTCGCTATTGTCGGCTCTTCCGGTGGTTATCTAAACATAAATAGCGATTTTACTTTATCATACTAGCTCTATAGCTAATTGACAGTTGTCGAGCATTCTGCCAGCGGTAGCTGAGCTTTCCTTTATCTTGAAATCTTCATAGAAGTTTGTATAAGTTTCTATGTAACATTGCAAAGGCAGTGAGTGTTTGCTGACACACAAAGCCTTGATCTACGCCAGGGTTCGGCAACCTTTTACACCGAAGAGCCATTTGAATCCGGTTTCCGCAGAAAAAAAAACTTACCGGGAGCCGTAAATACTTTTTGACATCTAAAATGGGGAAAAGACACATTTATCCAAAAAAAGATACATAGCCTACGCTGATTAGGGATTTGACTACTCTTTTGAAGATGGGCTATAAAGAAAATACTGATACCGCATTGCCTTTTTGACCTACTTTTACGCTTTGTATAACTAACTATTATAGTGTGTTGCTTATGAAATCCTCGAAGTGCTACAGGGAAAATTAAATTTTTCTAAATTAAATTAAAAATTCTCTGAGCCGCAGTGTAAGGAGAAAAGAGCCTCATGCGGCTCTGGAGCCGCAGGTTGCCGACTCCTGATCTACGCTTTGCTTATTTCAATCGCTGAAACTTGCAAGCCAAGACTTAGTGCTGAAAATTTTCTTCTTCGTTGGAGCAGCCAGTTTACTCTCTTACGACCGGAAATAATAAGAGAGATAAACATGGACGTGTCCGAGTGCTGAAAATGTGCTGAGCACAATGCAGAACAGACCTACTTGAGTCAGTTGTAAGACCATAGTTTGCTGCATATTTGATTGTGTTAGAATGATAGTTTATTTTGGTGCGGTTCTGAATTTTGTAAATGTTTAAAGTTTCCCCGATGGTTCAAGGATGCAAATTTATATGTGGGTTCAATATTTAGGAAAATTATTTTTGCAAAACATGGACTTGAAACCATAATCATCTGTTTGATTTAAGTCTACGTCAAAATTGGTTGTTTTTTGCAGAGAAAGTTTTCCCGATAAAATCATCTCGAAAGAAGACTTTTTCGTCTCTAACACGTCGTACTTATCGAGGTAAGTGCACTTTGAAACCTGCAAGTTCGTTAGTGACTTCGCAATAGTGAATCCGTTATGAAGCTAGGAAATAGGTTTGCTTCCTGATCAGGCTGTACTAACGACTAGGAAGTCTGGATTTTGTTGCTATTTAATAAATTCTTCTTGTCTGTTTAGCTTTGAAATCGTTATTGATGACGTAGCTACTACTGACGACCTACCACCTACATGTGGTATGCCATTAACCCATGTAATTGATGACGTCACATGGGTAAACAGCGCCACCACCGGACCACAAGAACAAGAGTTTGAAAAGGTTAGTTGTGATCAAAATGATTAAGAAATTAGAGTCGTGCAAGTTTTTGTTTTTTCGTGGGAGTGTGAGTCGAAAACTGCACAACCCACTAGGGTTTAAACTGGTGTGCAGCTTATAAATTGGCCCATCATAAGTAGACGCGCGGTTGGGTAGCCGTGGAGATTTGCATCGAGAGAAAAGAAGCGAATTGAAGTAAACGATAAACTCAAAGAGATATCTCAGAGTCTTTTTATGTAAATTTATTCTTCAACCAATAGTTTAAGTCTGCAGCGGTAGAAAAATCCTTGTAAGGCCAATATGAATTAATGTTGTTGTGATTTTCTATGTTTTGGGGACGAGATAATGTTGTAGCCTACTGTATCATCGAAATGAGTTTTTTTTTTCTAAGTCCGTCAGCGCAGAGCACAAATTGGATGTGCAAAAGTTAATGTTTTTTCAAATTAAAAGGCAATTTAAATAAAAAAAAGTCCATCAACTTAACAATTTTTATATTTGAAACCGAAATGTTAGTGGAACGTACATTACAATCGAACCTAATATAATTCCAGCCGATAGTAGATTCAGCCATAACTTTGTTTTATTATTTGTAGGTTTTGCAATCTCTTCTTAGAACAAGTGACGTTGCTAATACATTGCGATCCGCTTTAATCTCGGATCCCAATTCATGGAGGTATCTTTTCGTTGCATCTTTCTTCTGGAGGATTACTGGAGACACGCAACAAGTAAGATGCAAAATATGGATAGCTGTTTGAATTTAATCATGTTGATTAACTCAATCGGTCGGTTAGCTCCGTTGCTAAGCACACGCTATTGGTGTGGAAGGTCTGGGGTTCGATTCCCCGGGCCGATCAAATCGAACACAGTGTCGCCAACATCATCGCTGCGACGTTTTTTCAGAGCTGTATTGCCTAGGCGCTAGGCCGCGTAGATGGGCCCCGCCAATGCCGCCATTCGTTACACGCTTCGGTGTAATACCACGAGTAGATTAAAGATTTGATTTTTGATTTAACCATACGAACGTATACCGAGGCATTATGATAGGCCGTAAAAGACTTACTAAATGAACGCTGTACAAACAAATTCAAAGACTAATTCGGCGGTTTGTTGTGTCTTCATACGTTCATATAGACTTAAATCACCTCTGCTTACGTTATAAACCATGCAAGTTATTACTGCGCACTGTAATCGCTTTTTGCTTCATGGGCAAGTAATACGAAAGTTCATTACATTAATGGTCATGCCTTCATGTATGTTATTGATTATTGTTGATGAGCGGTAAGTATTTCGCTCTTTTACCAGGTGGGCTACGTGGCACCGCGAGCGTCGTCAGCTTTTCTTTTTTGATTAACAATTTTCGATTAGAAAAACCGCTTGTACATTTTGCTATTAGTCATTTGTCTATTTTCACTTTTTCCTTCGATTAACTAAATATTTTGAGGTTACGTTATGTTACTGAACGTCAACACTTTAACAGTAAGTGAGCGGCACTACCAAGTAAGCTTCCGTCGAGTGTGTAGCCACCTGGTAGTGGTATATACTGTAATAGGTCAAACGATATCGGCACTAGTCGTAAGTCAAAGCCGTCACGTTAAGATCTGTTACTTGTGCGCGGTACAGCTCGGCCATGCTCTATCGCTGATTTATTTTCGCTAATTAAAACTTGACTTCTAGGTTTTTGCTTGTTTACTTCGTTCTCTCTCATCCGCTCCGGCTGATGCTCACGATTTACCTCTGTACGCCATAGCTGATTACTTGGCTGTTCTTACGCTGTACGATGACGCAGCAATATCGGCTATGAAATTAAAACCTTCCAAGCATGCCCGTTATTTGCTATATAAAATCTACACTGCCAAGGTGAGATGTCTTTGTACGCCTAAATCCTAAGTCTTAGTTTCATTATTGCGTGCGTTTTGCGTTACAATTACTCTGTCCGCGTGTCCATTTTTTAGTGTGCTTTAGGCCCTCAGTTCTTAGTTCAGTCACTTTTTTTAACCATGACATCAAAAAATTGATTATGATGCAGAAACTAGAGCCGAGAGCCGTCGGCCTAAAGCAGACGAAAATTGGATTTGTGGACAGGATGACTGCGTAATGCATATACTGGTGATTATACGTTGGGTTGGGAGTATTACGCCTTACAAAGTATGTCACCAAGTAGGATGGTTAATACAACAGCTTTGGTCTGTTGGAAGAAATATCCGCTTGTTTTCATTTTTTATGACTCGATCTGTTTATTTGTCATGCTGAGACGCTACTTTCATTTGAACTCAATAAAGATTCTAGTGCGTTGTCAGTTTCCAGAGTGCTCTGGTAATTTTTTTAAAAATCTATGATATATTTTATCCCATTAGAATTTAAATTATGCACACGTCATTTGCAGTGCATTATGTTCATTGTTTCTGAGCTGCTAGCACACACGCAGCAACGGCCTTGTCCTCGCTGTTGATTGGCTAATGTTATCTGTAGAGTGTTTTTTTTTGTGGAGGGTAAGCAACTTATCGTACTTGACATCTTTTTATCTTAAGTATTGTTGCAGGGCGACCATAAAGCTGCAGAAAAGTATTTCAATTAAATCCGATTACAAGACTTCCAATCTCACATCTCTGATCCACTATCACATTCTTCTTACGTTTGGCACAAAGTTTACTGGTTGCATTGTCACAGTTTTTATTATTTCGTAGTAAGCCGTATTGAAATTACAATAAATAGCAGTGAGTAACTTACGACTGTTGTGTTTAATGTTTAGGTGGTGGCAATGCTGGGTCAGTTTTCTTACGGCGTTTTAGGGGCTGGGTCCTTAAAAATGGAAGTCGGGTCTAAAATCAGGAAAAATTATGGAGGAACGTAACTTTTAGGATTCCTAGAACAACGGCATGGCCAAGCAGCAGCTCGCCCAGGTTACAAATCCTGATGCGTGACGGGTTCGAATCACGGCTGGAGCCGATCGTATTTGGCATACATAACGGATGGCAGTGGCTACTGACTCGAAAAGCGCCAGCTCACTTCGAAGTCTCCCTCCATTACTGTGAATTTTCTGTTCAATATAGTTTGAAAAATAGCCTCAGTTATTACTACACGTTTATTGAGGGTTTCTTTAAAAAAAAACTGGGTTAGCTAGTGAGAAGTTATCAACGGTGAAAAAATTGGTCGTAATGTTTGGCCATATCAACAAAACTTCGTGAAAATTAGATGCAATAGTTTTAACCGCAATTCTTAAGAGAGAGCTGTAGTAGGCCTACTCTGTTCACCTTACTGCATATTAATACATCATCCAAATATCTGGCAAGCTTAAGTAGATTATTTTCGATCTAAATAATATTTCCTACGAAACTGTAACCTTAGGTTGTCATAGTACAAGTTGAATGACATAAAATTTTTGCAGGTCTACATTACTGTACTTCGAGCAGACTAGCTATCATTAATGTTTCATGTGGCCCGGCCAACCACTTGTCTGGTACATAATAACCGAAAGCCCAGATAGTATAATTGCTGAATTAAGACCCTTGTTCTTTGAATTTGGGTTGCGGCTTTGTCCTGCTCTGCATTGCGCATGCATTTTGAACTTGAACGGTTATTAGTATGTCCTACTTGCAAAACCTTTTCATTCATGGAAACCCTTCATGCGCAAACGATGTAGTGTTTATTACTAGCACTTTTCGCTGAAAATCAAAACGATCTACAAAAACTTCGGTGGAATACTCAAACAAAATTATATCATTATCGTAACACTGAAATTGCACTTAAACAAATTCACAAAAACTCCGCCTTAAGTAAAGGCTTCACGGTCATGTCATTTTTAAGCATTTGAGCTAGTCAATGATTTACCACAAGTTGAACTAAAATGTAAGCGTCTCTCTTGCATAAAGAATCTGCATTTCATTTCGCTACAAAATTGCATACAGTATTCATGTCTAGGATTTATCAGCGAGTTGTGCGATGCTTGATTTATTGCGGCTTGAAATTTGGCTCTACAGTAGGCCTACTTTTTCGAAATAGCAAACTTTGCGTTAATTTGAAACAAAGAATAGTGGCCGATCAAAATAAAGCTGTTTACCATTCATTAAACCAAAGACGAAAAAAATACGATCAAAGTTGCCTTTATCAATAACGTTACAATAGTAGCCTACGAGAGGTCAAAACTCAAAAGTACCGAGTACACACGTGCAATTTTCAAATTCTTTTCGTCCATCAGCACCTACCTGTGTTGGATCCGCAACTTTTGGAAGCTGGCTAATATATATATAAACTACAATTGAACAATGGAAATCAAATACTATCATGATGATCAATGAAGTAAGTTTTTAGCTACCAGACATTTCATTCGTAAAAAAATAGTCTCAAAGCAAAAATACTGAATTGAATAGGCTATAGGCTAAACGTTAAACAAAAGGATAGAGTTGTCACACCACTACAGACTCTAAACAGACAAAGAATTAACTAGCCCATAAAACAATTACTGAGATGTAATGGATAAGATGCTATCTTACCGTAAACGAAATCAACAACACAAACTCTCAAGTTACATTACCCAGCTCAGACCACTTGTCCAACAGCGTCATCATTTTTTGGAATCATGACGTTAATAATTGACTATGGCCATAATACCTGTGGGTATTTAGCCCTCCAGAAGCGGACAGGGTAATTGCTTCTAATTACAAACGATTTAAATTAATTTCCAGCCATTTTTGTGTACATAAAAACGTAAGAAAAATCTTGAGCGACTTTATAAATTGGATTTGCGTCACAGTTGAAACTCTGACAACACTCGAAGTGCCATCATTCTGTTTAGAAACACTATTCAAACGATTGTTTACAAAATTTTATGAGATAACCTCAACGATTTGTGAAAACTGATTATATTCTGCAAGACTTAATTTTTATAGCCATGTAAAATAACTTAATATCAGCCTACGTTCTAAGGCTAAAATTGAGCGCAGATATGAGCAGGCAAACTTGCTTGACCCTATCCCCGATTAAAATCTACAGTGAAAGGGTTTAAATATTAGTGTTATATCATCAACATTGACTATAAAAAAGTCATATTGTTTGCGAGCCAACATTTCAAATAATTGCATAATGTAAAAAATTTGTTACACAGAATTTGGAAAAGGAAAAATTGCAAAAGCATAGGAAGATACAACACTGCATAAATCAAAATCGATAAAGTTAGTAAAAATAATCCCTAATCAACAAACAGAGACTGCACCATCATAAAACTCATTACTAGCTTCTATAGCTGGGATGGCGAACCACTGACCCGTGGGTCACTAAGTGACCCACTTGCAAACTTCAGTGACCCACTTGTAGTTTGGAAAATTTTACGAAAAAAACGGTAACGAACGTTAACGTTGTGAAGAAAAGCTTATTTTTCGATACCGTGTCATTGAAGACGGGAAGCAGGGTATTTCTGAGGTGAAAATCTTTTTTTTTTTTGCTCTTTGCACAGATTTTGGCAAAACTTGGGTCAAGCCCCTCGTAAATATTATTACATCCGTAACCCATGTTTTTTTATTTTTTCGGTCTACGACCTTAAATTTTTTGACCCACCAATTTAAAAGGTTCGCCATTCCAGTCCTATGATAAAACACAGTAGCTCCACTTTGAAAAATAACCCGGCTCCGGAGTCCCATTTCGCTTCCGGTGTTCCCCGAAACATTTACAGTTAAACCTGTTACAGTAGCAACAATGATCATCACTCCCCCAGTGACGCAACCCACGTGATTTTACCAGCAGGGAGTAATGGAAAAGCTAATATTTAATAAAAACGCAACGTAAGCGGTTAGAACGAACTTTGCTGTTGTGTTTTTTCACAAACTTGCTGAGAAGCCAACAACTTGTTCAAAACTTTTTAATGACCAGTGTAGCTCATTTTGTCTCATTTGTGGTTGATTTTTGCGAGCATTGAGTCTGTCACCGTATATTAGAAACTTATGTCCGACAACCAGAAATGTAAAGCTGAATCTAGGTCAACGTCAAGTTCGCAACCATGTGTGTTATCGGTATCTTTGCTGCCTTTGCTGTTCCGCAACAGCAGACGCAAAAGTGGTAGCGTCTGGAAACATACTGGGGATATTCGAAGCAGCACTTTGCAGGTATTTAAAGGAGCTTCTCGTTCCGCTTCGTATACCCTGAAATTATCAAAAGAAAATGTCAAAAAATAAATAAAGCAAGGAATGACGTTTAACTGCTTAGATGGCCGAATGGATGGTGGATCTTCTTCTGGAACAGGTTGACTTGTGATTCGTTTCCGAATTAAGGCAAACCAATGACCCATAACCAAAAGTTTTTGCATAACCAAACTCTTGCTGTATCGATTAAAAGCGTCTACTTACCAGCCGAAAAAGAAAGTTTTATGCCCAGTCGAGTCACACTTAACACGTTTCGCAGCTCCCCCACCAGGCGTTCGGCGCTAGCGGGAAGTGCGAAGGATTAAGTCGGTGTGTGTGTGCTGTTTGTAGTGTATGTAATGTCCATCAAAATATGATATACGAATATATTTTGAATTTCGTTAGGACAGTATCAGGCTATTCATATTTTCTTTAAGAGCCAAACTCCGCTTACCTTTCTGACCCTTTTTGCGCTTTTGCTGTGCCATCGTTTGGTTAAATAATATTTGAAATTAGCTTGCTTGTCCCCACGATTCAATACAAAGTCTTCATTTTCTTCATTCGACGCCTTGCTAACATTATCTTGCACGTGCTTGTCACTCGGTAGCGGTATAGTATCATCCACTTCTTCAAGTAATTTATATCGATCGGGTACGATGGATATGTGAACAGTTCGGCCAGCGTAAGAGTATTTTTCATTCGGTTCGTGTAAAGAATCGGTGCTGGTTGCTGTGATGAGATGATCCTTTTCGCTGCATACAACTGCATGGTGGGATTCCTTGGTTTCACCTGAAAACATCACAAAATGTAAAGGATTTTTGCAAAATAGACAACGTTAAAAACTGGATCGTAACCTTCCAACAGGAGCGACATAGTTTTAGCGAGGGATGCGGGCTTTAAAAAATTGACCACAAAAGTTGCAATTTTTTTTCTAAGGAGGTTTGATTACATAAGATCAAAGGAGGTCTGAGGAAGCGCGCGTCAAATGATTGTTTAAATTTTGCACCTTTTGTGATAACTTGCCGTTGGCTTAGTTAGATTGACTTTTTGAGTTCGCAAAATAAAATCTGATGTTTCTCAACTCATTCACGCCCAAAATTTGGGTTGTCAGGAAAAAAGATTGCGAAGCGCTGCATGGTCTACTCTATAAGTGTCGGAACATTAATGTATTAACGAACATAATAAAAACTTAGGCGAAAAGTTTTTTGTCAAATTGCATATAGCTTGTACAGGAAGTGAATAATGCAATATTATTCGACTCTGCACAAGAACAAGTGTAGTAAGGTCATCACGTGATTATGCAATTTCAACATTACGCAAAACGCACAATTAAAATAATGCTTCGAATCATTACTACACAAAATACCATTTCCGGGTTTATGTGCTTCCGAATCAAATTCGTCTAAATTGCCATTTTAAACAATTGCACGTTCAATGCAGCAATTATGCATGCAAAAAAGTGAGGAAACTTAATTCTCTGCCGTGTTTTTTTAACCTATTTGAAAATTTTGTACAAACCTTTCAAAACTTTCTGATTTCAAATTCAAATTTATAACAAACAGGCCTACCCCAAAACCGTACAGTTTTTAGACATGGACCAATACGAACGCAAGAATTCTAATTCAGACAGGCGCATTGTGATTCGTGAAATCGCAGCAACGCAGTCTCTTCTCCGTGACAGTGACGTGTCGACCTTGAAACTAATCGATATAGCTCAGAACGAAGTGACTTGGTTTTTTATATATGTTTTCTATTTCTTCATCTGCATCAGTGACGACTATTGCATAACCTACTTGAGCTAAATCATTAAGCTTTACCGAACAAAATCTGAGACATCGACCTATTTGGATAGCAATAAACTATTGAAGTACCGTATAACACGTCGCTCAGAATCAACACACTAGCACCGGTATGCCAAATGTCTGAACTTTTGTTTCGGGTTAAGTCCAGTGATACTTGCAGCGGTTTTTTCTTCCGATTCGACGATGTGTTTTTTCATTCTGGATCAACTTTAAATACGGGTGTAGAAAACACTTTTAGCGGTACTGCGGTGAGGGTGCGGTTTGGGTTCTCAAAAAAAGTGTTTTCAGAGAGCGCTGGTCCGGATTCAGGCTCGAGTTGACCCTTGTCAAAACCTTCCAGAACCGGATATAATCGAGTTAGTTGATTTAAACGTAAAAATTATCCTTGCGCTGTCAATGAGCTAACGAGATTTGCAATTAGTTTCAAACATCATTACCGCAATAAAAAAAATAATTATTATTTTTACTTCATCATGCGACATTTAGTCGTCAAAAAAATTGCAGGCAACTACAGCCGACGATCGTCATGTATGCCTGCATCAATAAGGCTGACTACAAGGGATTCAAACCCAAATAAGTTGCTTCAGAAACATAAATGCGATTGAGCTCATGCATCGGTATGGCCGGCTCAATTGAGTTAAACTTTGCGCAGATTAATCGGTTTATCCTCGTCAGCAGCCTCGCACTTGAACATGTTTCCCGCTTTGGCAATATGCAAACATGATGAAGCGAGAAACATGGTAGTCATAAGCGATGTTTGCTGCAGCAACAACTGCACGTTATGGATAACCAAGGCATGTTGCTTTTAGCTACCAAATTCAAGCTGTGCTTAGGTTTCTCTGTTTTGCAATCGAAGATTGGAACACCAAGTTATACACGTGCTGCATTACTCCCGTGAAAACCACAATTGGTTGAAACGTACTTTCTTGTGAAACTCTAGTTATTCAGTTATAATGACAGGGCATCCAATTGATGTCAATCAAAATCACACAGGCGAATGAATATTAAATTTATGCAAAAACATTTTGGTGACGAACTCAAATAAGGTGCCGATTGTAAAACAATTTGACGTGTTGCGCAAGCTTTTTCGTTCAATCAGGAGAATGACGTTTGTTTCGTTTCTAAATAGGCCTAAACTCTAACTCTAATATTTTAACAAATCAACTCTTCTTTCCTCAGAAAAACAATATTGAAAAGGCACTTTGTTCAGTGCTTATCATTTAAAATCAGGGACGTAATGCCCCAACAAAAGTTGCTTCAGTTAGCAACTACGGTGTTCCTGCACGCGGAGGTAATCGCATGAGCAGTCACACCCTTGCGCTTTGTCGCAAACGTTAATTCCATACAGTATATTTTAGCCCAAAACATATAGGCTCACAAAAAAAAAAAAAAAAATTAGGCGTTACAAAAAGAAGAAAAACAAGCGAAATTAATCATACCCTACGCTTTTGAGATCAAGATTTTGAGTTGCTATTCGACTGTTGAGATTTTAAATTTGATGATATAGCTGGGTTTTTATCGGTAAAATTCCACTCTGTCACTCTGAGAGGTTCTGAAAGACTAGCTTTACTGTTTGTCATTGCTTTAAGCTTGAATTTTAGCCCGAAAGACTTAGTCTTTAATAAAGAGTTTTTATGTTGGTTCAAGTCTGGTTGACAGGAGAGCGGAAGTGGGGAGTGAAGGCTTTGACGTTCCGTCCTAGCAATTGTTTTACCGAGAACTTCATAAGTATTGCGACGGTTTCGAGATCCCTATACTCGCAACACCCTATACTCGGATAAAAGTTTTTAACTAAAAACCTATTAGCATTGTTTTGCTCACAACCTCCGTTGTTTATCAACGAAGTGCGCCGAGAACACGATAATGCTTGTGCTAGGTTTTACAGCAGGGGCGTCCAACTTGGTTTTGTTTGCATATTTATCTTCCTATCACGAGAAAGCGATCAAAGCGCTATACGAGCTCGTTTAGGAGTTACCAGCTATTTCTCTACCACACCAAGATGGGGAATCCCGCTAAATACCTTTCCCAAGAGCACAACAGGTCAACTTGCCGTCTTGTTCTCCACACTGTTTCTTTAATGCTGAGCGTCAAGCAGGGAAGCTGTGAATACCAATTTTAAAGTCATTGGTTTGACCCGACTTGGAATCAAACCCAAGTCTACAGCTCCCGAGTCCGACGCTCTTACCACTCGGCCACCTGAGCTGACTTTTTTGAGTAACGGGTCATATCTGCTTTTCAAAATATTTTCGCGGGCCAATTTTTAGTACCACGGCGACATTAAGCGATTATAAAAACGATTTGAAAAATCATGGTTTATGTTTTGTTATTTTTCGTTTCTTGCTTGCCACACTCAATGCTAAATTTAAAATGAAAGCAGATTATCATAGCACGTGCAAAGCGCGCAGAAATACAAACGCGTAATGAATTACGTGTGACAATAGCCTAGGCTTCATTATGACGACACAATAAGTACAAGTTTAGTGTGCGTGTATGCACGTGTGAACAATTGTACAGGCACGACTGCTCGTGCTGTATCTTCTACCATGGGTGGGCAATACTTTGCACACGAAAAATCGCATTCGAAAAAATTTTGCAGCTGGGGATCGCAATGATTGGAAGAGCAAAAAAAAGGTCTTCACGTCCGCAGGTTTCCTATTTTTACCGCTGAAAATCGGTGAAGACCTTAAAAGAAAAAAGGTCTTCACGTCCGCAGGTTTCCTATTTTTAACACTGAAAATCGGTGTAGAGCAAAAATAAAAAAGATCTTACACGTCCGCAGATCTCCTATTTTTCACTGACATTCAGCGCGGAGCTAAGAAAAAAAAAAGGTCTACGGCTTGATCCACTGTAGGAGTTTGTATTTCTATAAATGCCCGCGGGCCGCACTTTGCCCAGTCCTGTTCTGTATCATTGGTGGTGCACCTTACCACATGCTATTTAAAGACTCGTGTCTTTAACTCATAATATCGTGTCGGCGCGTAAGAACGAATTTACTATCCAATGTAGAAAATTTAACGGGTCACTTTGAAAGCTTTGGTGGGCCACAAGTGGCGCGTGGGCCGCGGGTTCAACCCCTCTGTTATGCAGCATAATGATATATGAAAGTCAATGAGCTATCGCCACCATGCATGTTAGTCACGTGTTCAAAATCCGATTGTTAATTAGCTCCAAGCTTTTACTGCGGAGAACAGATTTTGGGTAAAATTTCACGTATCGAATCCGCGTTTACAAATTACCTACTGGCTTCTGCAAAAGGAACGCTTCAACCCATTCCCCTCGAGGCAAAGCAACTTTTAACAGAATCGGACATTCGGTGGATTATGGCGTGATGTGTGGATCAGACAAAGGGTTTCTACCACCGGATTAATAATATCGTTGGAACACCGTGACTGCTTTTTGGGTTTCATCCTGTTGTGCCAGACAGCTGTGGTCATCACATTGATACAGCATTTAGTGTGGCTTTACCTCGGTTCTAACCAAGCTAAAACCAGCTGTAAGAAGGGTACAAACACAGTACGTGCATGTATAGAAATTCACGAATTCGTCTGAGGACCGCAGTCTTTTCAATTAGATTTTGTCTAGTCAAGCTTATGTAATTATTTTTGCGGCAACTTGAATTCAGACCCAGCTTGGAAGTCGAGTTTTTGTTTAAGAAAATAACGAGTTGTTTCATTTCAAGCCTTCCACCTGCGATGTGTTGTTAGTCGCACATGCCACAATAAAAATTTAGGGAGGGTGAGTTATGATTTATTACTCATTACTCTACAGCAGTGTTTTTCAACCGGCGTGCCGCGGCACACTAGTGTACCGCGAGATCGTGTCAAGTGTTCCGCGGGAAATTGTTAACTTTTGTATGGTTAACTAATTTTTTTAGAGGTTAATTCTGTATGTAAGAATGATATATCGTAGTACATGCACTAATTGATTATTATATTTAAAATAGTTAGCGTAGTAAAAGCAATAAATAGATTTTTGAAGAAAAATCTAGAAGCCGATCTTAAATCTAGTCAAAGCAATATTAATACAGATGAAATTCCTCGTACGAGTGGTTTAGAGCCGGCGCCAGAGCAGTTCACTTAGGGGACCAAGCGTTCATCGAGGGGGGTAAAGTTTGAAATTGAGCACAAAAGCTACTGTTTTCAAAAGAGTAAGCTTGTTGATTTGGGGGGTTAGGCCGACCTTGGAATGGTCAAAAAAAGCCAAAACAGTAGTTTCGCGAAAGTATGACAAAAATTATATTTCTTTTGGATTCACTTTCACTGGAGATGTCACCAGCCCTGTTCCATTGTTGGTGGTGTGTAATGAAAGGCTATCCAATAGTGCTATGGTGTAATGAAAGGCTATCCAAGCTAGCTGAAACGCCATCTGGAATCAAAGCGCCCATTTCATAAAAACGAGAAGGCCGACTACTTACACACAGAAAAACAGGCTAATTTTCTGAACAAAACTGTAAAAGTGAATGATAAAGCTCTGAAAGCTAGCTATCAAGTAGCTGAACTTGTAGCCAAGTCTAAAAAAACTACACATTGTTGCAGAGTCGTTAATATTACCAGCTTGCAAAGCCATTGTTAAAGAAACAATCGGCCCTGTCGCAGTTCGAGAAGTAGTAAAGTTCCTATATGAGATGATTGCAATTAGCAGACGTATTGATGGCATGTTAGAAAAAATCGAAATAATAGTTTTAGATAAAATACGAATTAGCAAGCAGTTTTGTTTGCAATTAGACGAGTGCACCGATATTGGTAAAAACACTCAACTAATTGGCCAACGTGCGTTTTGTGGATGGAGATGCTATAAGTTGTCGTTTTTTGTTACTCTATAAAAGTGGTGTGCCGTGAAATTTTTCTTGTGCAAAAAGTGTACCACAGCTCAAAAAAGGTTGAAAAACACTGCTCTACAGTATGTTCTAGTAAAAAAGCAAGTTCGAGGTAGTGACGGCGCCTTTTGTCGCCCTTCCTTCCGTCAATAGGTCAATGGCACAGGTATACATTCTCAAGTCCGTTCAAGCTGTAGAAGTTTTTAATTAATGAATTTAACTTGAATCTAACCCTCCAACATTTTAGGCTAAATTAAACGTAATCAGAAAAATCTGATTACTCAACTGTAGAAGCTGTAGAAGTTACGCAACTTAACATTAACTTCAATTAAATTGCTGGTGGGCAAAAGAAGGATTATCCGACGACTAAAAAATTTCACTTATTTGAGCGTAGCGTTGGCAAAATTGAAAGAAACATAAGCTAATACTGCGTGGTACAGCATTTGCTAGTTGCGTTGGTGTGCCAGGAAAAATGAAATTAACACTTACAACTTTTAGCTTTGGTGCAATGCTTATTTGTGCTACTAATCGTTGTTACACGCAACACGAAAACAAAATCATGAGCAAAGTACAGGGTCAATAGAAGTAGTCTAAAACAACAAGTTTTAGTTAGAAGTTACACCATGTGAAGAAGAATATCTTTTAAAATGTAATACACAACCTCGTACATTTCAAGCTTGATTATAGAAATAAGCAAAGTCCAATGTTCAAATTCTAGCAAAAAGTATTTCATAATAACAACCAGAGTTGAGCAATACCGAGGTAAAGAAGTACCGCGCTACTGCAACGCGATAATTTTTTAGTATCGTTATCGGTACTGTTAATGCTTTTTTAAAATGTACCGTTTTGGATACCGTCGTTACTTATTCAGACTGTTTTACTTGATTTTTTGGAATGGATTTTCTGGAACTTGTAAGCAAGAACGAACAATTTCTTATTAGTGAACACAACTTTTACTTCAAAGGTTGGACCCGCCATTGACGCATGATTGCAGTAGTGCTCCAAAACAGTGATTTCTAAAACATTGGTCTTTATTTTCTTCGGTAGCATTAGCCCCCCTGAAGAAAATCTGGTAACGCGCTTCTCGCAAGTAAATGAATTATTAAAAATTTGCCAGAACTTTAACGACCATGCAGTGGAGGTTCAATACTGTAATACACCGCCTCCGTAGCTACGGTAGTAGAGTAGACCTAAGCCTACATGAAAATCATGAAGATTTCTGACAACTATTTTATCGAACTATTTTATCTAAAGAAATGAGCTATTAGAAAACAACAATTTCGCTACGCGTTTCATGAAAAATCAATTTAAAAAATTAGCGCCTTTAGACCGAATGCATTCACTAACGATACGCTTTCTAGGTAATGGACTGTCCATAAGGCATAATTTTGCTGAAAAAAAAACAAGAAAACTTTTTCGATTGAAAAGTATCGAAAATCGGTACCAAGTATCGTTATCGTCACTACTTTTTAAAAAATGTGCTGTTATCGATGACCTACAGCCGTTACTTTTTTTTTTTCATAAAATATCGGTATCGATATCGTCGTACTTTTAAAGTACCGAGCGCTCAGCTCTGACAACAACCTATCAACATCATAAGCAAAACCTTACCTTGACGACGTTTCTTGAGTCTTAATCTTGTTTTAATTCTGCACCAAACACCATGTTTTTTGCACTGCACATGTTCAGTGGGTGCAGAGCAAGTATTAATTTGATTTTTTAGTAAAGAATCTTCAGCCAAAGTTTCATATTTACTGCCTTGTACCATATTAGCGAAGCAGCTAAGCTACCATGACTGGCTGACGAAGCAACACTGCGTAAGCTTGAACTATGAGGAAACTTTATCTGATACGACCGAGTGACGACTGACGACGCATACATTACTGACTGTTTGCACAAAAGAATCACGACGCCGTCACTGGCGGGGAATCCCCGCATTTTTTTTTGCTTTTTTGTCAAAAACAAGCGAATTACGTAAACGTAGCTACGTAAAGCAAACATAACTCTTGACCAGCTGGGCAAAGGACAATTTGCAAAGGCACGTTAAAATCATTTAACTCTATTAGCAAACTTGTGTCATAGGCAGTATAACTGCACATTACGTAATCCAATTCATTAATAGATCAGCCATTATTCACGCACCATCAGGCTAAATCACCAATATAGTTATGACATTTTAACCAGGCCAAAAGTGTTTTTTCTCCAACATACAGTGTGTTTTTGTTTAAGACATCTTTCTCATTCAAACTCATATCATGCCGAATGAAAATACGGTAGCTAATTTTTCAACTATTAATTCATACTAATGATGCTTTTTCAGCTTCAAATTTGAGGCTAATATGGATAAGCTATTGGTAATTATCTCATTCGAATAAAATATGACGATCAGTTTTTTATCTTATTTTAAGCTCGCTTCATAACATTTAAACAGCATAGAAAAAGTCAAAGGCAGTTTTGTTCTACATGGTGCTGACTATTTTGGTTTTCGTTTGCTACTTCACCTTCAATTTTCATTCTTTCTTGCATGCTACAACGTTAACCGTTTTGTTGCTTCTTCCCTTCTCTGTGTCCGTTTGCAGTTGAATTCCTATTGTTGTGTTATATTTAATTTGACGGTGCAGATTTGAAAGACACTAGCCTACTGCTACTACAGCACTACTTAGTTATGTCATGATATGATTATTTCCGTTGGGAACTTGGGAGACAAGAGCCAGCCCAAAACAGGGCACTTTTGACTTTTTGTGTATTTTGCATTATTTGTCACGCTTTTTTGTGTGATTAACTTATCAGCAAACAATAACTTTTGTCAAATAAAAATTACTTCACACTTGATTCCTCTTCAAAAAGCAGATTACTTACCACAAACTGCACACGGAGGAGGCATCTTACGATGGTGTCGTATAGTATCAACTGCTACGAAACGTGGTAAAGCCAATTAGTCTGACACAAGAAAATTTGTAATATTTTCAAATACAATTTAACTTATACAGAATTATAACATTCATTATCATTTTCAAATAAGACTAATTACGAACAACAACAAAGTTGACAAAATGGTAAAAAGTCTTATAGCCTACGTCTGGAAAACTCGACCGATATATCCTGTCAAATTGTCAATCAAGCAGAGTTTTGTCACTTGACCTAGACTCACAATTGCAGCAGGAGGCTCGGAGCTATTTGCTTTTATACACGTTAAAGGGGCGGTAGTCTTTTTCAGATTCGGCCCTTCGGCCCTGAATGCAGTATGTTAGAAAAAAATCGAAGTGGTCATTTTTTCCCTTATTTTCAGTATTTAAACTTACACATCCAAATGAAGAATATTGCTATTTATGAGTAAACCCAGCAGATTAACTGGAAAATTGAAGATGCCCAAAAAAGATCTTTAGAAACCCAAAATATAAACATCTATTTTTTCCATAATTTTCCCTGATTTTAGAAACTCGATTTTTAGTTTTAAGGCCCTGATCTGGTGTCGAAATTGCATTGTAAACCTTTGAAAAACTCAGTAAACCTTTTCGAATTTTTGATTTTTGTCTTTGACTTCTAATTAAAATCAGGGGTGGGCAAACTTTTCACACAAAGAACCACATTCAAAAATGTTTTGAAGCCGAGGACTGCACTGATCGGAAGAGCAAAAAAAAAGGTCAACACCTCCACAGATGACTTGTTTTCTAATAAACTCAGTGAAAAGCAAGAAAAGGTCTTGATTCACGGTAGGAGTTTATATTTCTATAGATGCCCGCGAGTCGTAATTTGCCCAGCCCTGATCAAAACAATCAGATCTTCATTATACTTGCGGTAATTCGTCAAAGCGTGTAACGAGTGGCGGGGCCCATCTCCGCGGTTTAGCGCCTGGGCCACACAGATCCAAAGAATTGTCGCAGCGGTTTGCGAGCCGTTGGCGACACTGTGACGATTTGACCAGCCCGGGAATCGAATCCCAGACCTCCAGCACCAATAGCGTGTGCGCTTAGCAACTGAGCTAAAGGCCGGATTGACTTATGGTTATTTTCCATTTTTTAACACTTAGTAGGCCTATCTGCCAAGCAGAGGCTATCCGTTTTATTCTTCAGGTTCTAAGCGTTGTTTGTAATGCAATGCCATTTGGTCGAGCTATCTTGACTAGTTATATATACATTATCAGTAAAAACTGTTAGATCCATAAACAGTACGAAAAACATCTTTTTACTTGCAATGCTTCACATCTAGCCTTGACTTTTGCTTTTATCGCAAATTATAGTTTTTCACTTTTATATACCGTGGAAAAATGCAAGTGACTTTTTTTAGAATTGTTTTCTATTTACGAACGTACTTTTTGCATTCGCTAAATTTAATCTCAGAAAGTTTTTATGAAAAAACTATACGTGACATTCAATGAGTCATTTTCACTCTCTAGCTTGAATAGTTGGTTGCTGCGAGCGAAGATGTATTTAAGCCGTAATTTTATGGTGAATTTGGAAAATAATTGTCAACATAAACGTGATTTTATTGCTTAAATTTCACCTAAGCAGCCAGTTTTTACATGGACATACGTCATACTTAGCACTCGCTCAACAAAGCAAAAACGTAAGTGCAAGCGCCTGCAGCTATATCGGCCACGGCTAAACAATTTACTAAATAATCACCGCAACAGTTACTCAATAATATTGTTGTTCTTTGTAAAAGTTTCGACTGCATTTTCGCCTCTTTACTTGCAGAGCTTTTGTTTTTGCAAAATATGATTAGGAAAACAACAGCTGATATCTTGTAAAAAGTTATGAAATGCTTGAAAGCAATACACTTTTTTAAATCTTCTCGTTGAGAAAATAAAACTGTAAGTGCTTTCAAATGCTTTGCGTCAGCGGTTTGAAATTTAATTAATGCACAGGGTTCCTCGAGTCTCTGGAATGGTTAATTGAAATTCCGCCCCCTAAAAAGCTTGAAAACCATTGCGGTTGATTGAACACTGCTTAATTTGATCGTCACTTTAATCTCATGCTGGATTTTCGCTCGAGTCTTATCAAATCGATGGATTTTCAAAACCAACGTACGTAGAGCTTATCGCAAAAACTTGGTTGTAAAGGCTGGTCGCCTGCTATAGGGAGGGAACAACTCAGAAAGATATGAAGTTAAGATCAGGGGTGCCAAGAGCGTATTTAGGGTAGGCATTGTGCCATGCCACATCCCCCCTTTTGACTCTGCCTTTTAGTAACAAAAGAACAAAGTTAGTGGTGCCAAGTGACTGAAATATACCAGACTCTTTTGATGGTTTCTGTAGCTTGTGGCCAGAAGCGAATCCAAGGGGGTAGGATGAGGGGTATGCATCCTCTTACCAGCCGTTTTCAGTAATGTTTTTGATGTATACAATCAGGGGCGGCTTGCCTAAGGGGACTGTGGGACTGCAGCCCCCCCAAATATTCCAGCTGTAACTTACTTTTGTACAAGAATAATAATTATTATTGATCACAAAAATTTTGAACTGAAACTTCGAAGGAATTGGGCAACACTGCAAACGCAGCGAGTGCAAAGCCCGTCAGCTTAACACTTCGAGCGGGACGGCCAGTTTGCAGTCTTCAACCCAAGCAGTCTATGTTCACACGATACAATAATATTTTTATGACATCACACATGAGAATAGAAAAAAGGTAGTTTTTCGCTTCACCTACTTTGGTTTCTTTTTTCAAGAGCAAAACGTCATCTAGGCCGAAATTTCTGCAGTCCCTCGCGCGAAACTCCGTTACATGTGCGAGGTTTTATACGAAGAAGCCAGTCGCTTCGCGCTAATCTGTGAGTAGACTTAATGTAGCATGTCCATTTCCTATTCTGTAAAGCGTCTTCAGGATATAAAATTCTGTACCTGTACTCTAGCTTCACAAAAAAAATTACACATCAAGCTAGCGGGAAGGTCTACTACAAATTTGAAAATTACCCAAAGTGCCAAAAGTCTACAGTAGGTAAGACGTATACCAGGCAGTTTAACGCTAATAGTTATCTACGGTGTGAGTGGATATGTGAATGCGAATACACAAATGGGGTGTTTTGTTTTTCGTGCCTCTTATTTGGATTTGATAATGGCGACACTGCCTGGACCAAAATAGGGCATACTAACTAAAAAAACTTCCAGAAAAAAATTAGAAAGCACGAAGAATCTTCTTGGCACATTAACTGTGCCATCAATTTATCTCATCTTGGGCAGGCCATTATTGCAGTAGCTTTGAACACTGGGCATGCCTTATCTGCAGCACGTCACAATGGGAGTGTTACGAAAAACCGTGCCATTTTATCGAAAATTATCGATTGTTTAAACTTTTGTGGTAACTCTGAACAGCCATTAAGAGGACATGACGAGCGTAAAAATTCACTTAACCCCGGGGTTTTTCGAGGATTGCTAGGCTTCACGTCAAATTTGGATACAAGCTTAAAATCGCATTTAATATCAGGGGCAGTTTTTAAAGGTTCGTTCACAATGGTACGGAACGAAGTTTTGCAATCAATACCGTAGAGCGAGACAGCGCTGTTTCTGGCTATTAGCCTTCATCAGCCGCCCTCAGGTAAGAAACATTCATCTTCCAGGACGAATGATCTTGCCAGGATCACTCATCCCTTCGAATAAATATTTCTTAAAGAATTTAACCTTTGTGGTACGCATAATTCGAAGGGATGAGTGATCCTGGCAAGATCATTCGTCCTGGAAGATGAATGTTTCTTACCTGAGGGCGGCTGATGAAAGCTAATAGCCAGAAACAGCGCTGTCTCGCTCTACGGTACGATTTACTGGAGTGCTTTGCACTGTTGGTGATGGAGTGCTGTTATAGCCTCTGACCCAACAAGAGGAAGTCGTCATGACTTCCCGTCCGGTAGGCCAGGAAGGACACTGCTCGTTAGTTGTTTTGCAATCAATTTTGGAAATTGGTAAACAAGAAATTGCAGATGAAATAAGCAAATCTAAATGCCTTGCAGTTTTGTGTGATGAAACAACTAATGTGTTTGACAAAAGCCAAATAATAGTTGTATTTACAGTAGATACGAGAAAAGTGGTGAGCCGGTTGAAAGGTTTTTGGGATTTTTTCAGCCCACTCGTCTGACAGCAACATCATTGGCCAGTATCTTATTGGAAGAACTTTATGGTTTGGTTGGGCATGATCCAGATAAGCTTATTGCTCAGACGTATGATGGCGCTGCCGCATTGAGCGGTATTCGAAATGGTATATGAACAGGCGTTAAGCGCATGGAGTTGGCCGAGTGGTTGGTGCATTGGGCTCCGAAGCTGGCTTCGCGGGTTCGATGCTCAACTATGTCATCTCCATGATGCATGTACTTCACTACCACAAAAATCCTAAGCTGCAATTAAGTGGCTTGAAATAAAAAATAAAAAAAAATGAACCGGCGTTAAGCAAAGCTTTGTATCCAAAAGCTCATTTTATTCACTGAGATGCTCATCAATTAAATTACATTTTCCAAAAAGCTACATCTGCAAATTCCAAAGTGAGAATATTTTTCTATAGTTTGGCCGGTATTCCTCCATTTTTTCTAAATCTCTGCAAAGAATGGCTGCTTTGGAGCAAATTACAAGACGTGGGATACGGTCATCGCCCAGCATACTTGGTGGAATTTTCAAAGTCGTACTGTAAAATTGCGTAATATATTTTTCTTTATAAGCATTCATTTCATTCCTGTGACTCTTACCATAATACGATTTGGCTGCAAAAAAGATGGTCGTTTTTTTAGTTTAAGTATTAATAGGCCTACGTTTAAGCTAATGCCATGCCACTTCTGATACCTTCAATCCATAATAAATCGCTAAAGTGTTGTAACTATAGGTTGTCAAGAAAAATAATAGTAGGCTACTATTCTACAGGAAAATTGCAGCACCCCCATTAAAAATGTGCACGAGCCGCCACTGTATACAATTGTTTCATAGTTTCGAACCTCTTCGATAGCGATAAGCCTCACGCCTTGAGCACGCATAATCAGAAAATGTGCGAACAAAATGCATCATATTCAGCAAAGCACTCAAAATTAGGGTCAAAAAATCTAAACAAAATTTGCGTGAAAATCATTCAAAAAGCAATAAAATAACCATTACAGCATGTAAATTTTCAAAATTTTTCTTGATAGCATGTCCCCGGACCTCCCTAGAGCCTTTCTTGTTTCTCAATTAGCTTTAAATTAGTTTTGCCGGAAAAAATACGCTTGAAAACAATGTGGAAACTATGGCTCCCTCCTTTTGAAATTTCTCGCTACGCCACTAAGGGGTTTCTTCAAGGGTGTTGGAAGATAGGGGCTTAGAGGGGCTTAAGCCCCCTTAATATTTTTTTCAGATCCCCCTTAGAAACGTTGAGTCCCCCTTTTGAAAATTTACGACTACGGTACACCCTATTGCACTTCAACGATGGCTGAAGGCGTCACTTGTTATTCGTTTCTTTTCTTCATTGATACCATCAAATCAAGATAGGCCTTACTAACTTTTGCAACTTTGTTACAAAAGTGAACAAAATCGCAAAAACTGTTGGATTTCCTGGTACCTTCATGTACAAAGCTTTTAGAGCTTTACTGCGATGTCACAGTAAAATTTTCTCCGATTTTAATCGGTCCTACTAAACACCGCAAAGGACTGAAACACCGCAAAGGACGACAGTGGACCTCAAATTGATGTACTAAACACTGCAAAGAACGACAAAGAACCTTAAATTGATCTACTAAACACCGCAAAGAACAACAAAGGACTTGGAATCATACCATAACAAAGAACGACAAACGACTTTAAATTAGGGTTAGGACTAGGGTTAGATTAGGGTTAGGGTTTTAGGGTCCTTTGTCGTGCTTTGAAGTGTTCAGTACATCATTTTGAGATCCTTTGTCGTTCTTTGCGGTGTTTCAGTTCTTTGCGGTGTTTTGTAGAACCCAATTTTAGAAGAAACGTCTGGGCAAATAAACTGCGAAACAACAAAATGTCAAATTAGAATTAGCTAGTTAGCGCAGTTGCTTAGCTCGCACGCTATTGGTGTGGGAGATCTACGGTTTAAATCCCGGGTTGGTGAAATCAGCACAGTGTCGC
The DNA here is from genome assembly GCA_964006365.1 of Trididemnum miniatum. Taxonomy (NCBI): domain Eukaryota; kingdom Metazoa; phylum Chordata; class Ascidiacea; order Aplousobranchia; family Didemnidae; genus Trididemnum; species Trididemnum miniatum. The sequence goes on from OZ023233.1 coordinate 17,193,729, forward strand.
CAACGGCTCGCCACCGCTGCCACGATTCTTCGGAGCTGCGTAGCCCAGGCGCTAAGCTGTGGAGATGGGCCCCGCCATTTGTTACACGCTTCGGCTTAATACCGCTCGTGTGATGAAGATTTGATATTTTAGCTTATCCGAGTAGCAGTGACGTACCGTGGAGCTGGAAATTTTAATAGGGGGTGGAGAGCCATAAATTCCATATTTATTTTTTCCAACGTATTTTTTTTCGGCAGAACATACTTGAAGCTGATTGAGAAACTAGAAAAGCTCTGGGAGGTCCGGGGGCATGCTCCCCCGGAAAATTATTGAAAATTTAAATGCTGCGAATGGCTATTTCAGCGCTTTTTGAATAATTTTCGGGCAAATTTTGTTTAAATTTTTGACCCCAATTTTAAACGTTTCGCCAAATTATTATCCTAAGCGAGCTCGTAAAGCGCACTGATCGCTTTCTCGTGGTAGGACGATAAATATGTAATTAACAAAAAAAAAAAAAAAAAAAAAAAATACAATACATTGTGTTTGCACATTTTCGTTATGCTTGTTTAAAGCGTAAGGCTTATCGCTATCGAAGAGGTTCGAAACTACAGAAAATTGTATACATCAAAAGCCTTATTGAAAATGGCTGGTGGGAAGATGCATACCTCTCATCCTAGTTTTACTCTCCTGGATCCGCCCCTGACCATAAGCTACAGAAACCATCAAAAGAGTCTGGCCTATTTCAGTCACCTGGCACTATTAGTTTTGTTCTTTTTTACTAAAAGGCAGAGTCAAAAAGGGAGAAGGGGCATGGCACAATGCCCCCCCTCTAAACACGCTCCTGCCAAGGAGCCTGAGACTAGGAGCTTGTGAACGGATAACAAGTTCATTTATTTATTCTTTAATGGAGGTTAACACGTTTACAAACTACTGTGTGTCATGCCAGCTAGAGAAAAGCTTAAGTTTATATTTAAAAGTACTTCCAACGCCCCTGAGTGTCTTGGTAACATTGGAACAAGGAGGACCCAGTATAATGCAAAACAAAATATTATTATGTACTAGAAGTTCTTAAGCTTCTTCAGTCACGCTCCCTTTGGCGTTAGTTATTTTTGCCAACACCCTACCTACCTAGTGCCGTGTGAAGACTGTTGCCCCTCACCTCCCAAAAAGGCTCCAGATGGGCCCTTTTATGTCTACAAGCATTTGGGCAGTTTCGCACTTTTTCGACTCATTAGCTGCATTACAGTATTTCAAGGGACGTAGCCTATCCAGAAATTTCCTCAGGAAAAGCGTTCCAAACTTACGTACATGCAGTTTCTTTTGGTGTGTGGTGAAGTCAGAGCGAATTTGAAGCAGAATAAAAATCAATGATGACTCTAGAGGGTTCCGGGGGCACGCTCCACCAAAAATTTTTTCAACATTTGGTTGTAATTTACATCATGTAATTGCAATTAGGCCTTAAGGCTGATGATTTAAGATCATTTCGATATTAGCCCTAGTTATTACCGTTTACCATTTACCACGAATAAAAATTCTTCGCGTAAACTACCACGTATAAGTTTATATGGCGTGCCACATATGGCACACTTGCCCTGTGTTGCGTACCCCTGGCCAATTTTTGTTTTCCATTCTTGTCTTCAAGGTTTGTGTTAAGCCAGAAAAGGCTTTTTTTCTTGATCAATGTAAAACTGCTGAGACGCAGAACATTATTTGTGATTAACGCCTGAACGTTGAACTCTTTCAAAATTTGCTGAAGTCTATTTAGGGCGGCATTTTTAGCGAAAGCCGGGAGCGGCAACGTATGCTTCTACGCCACTGGCTGTGCGTTGCAAATTTGTCGACGCATTTCTTTTGGTTGAAACATTGGTTGTAAGTGTAACCAAGTATTTTTACGCAGTGTGACGTTACCTGGTATAAAGTTGATCGAAGTCATCATCACCATCCAATTTTAGTCCGGTTTTTCCTCGTGTCGGAAGGTGGCCGGATGCACCTCATTCTTTCAGCAATCGCTCTCACTCCCTCTCACACGATCTATAGCCTCCTCCACTCTCAATCCCATCTTCGACTTGTCTCTTCCATGTTTGCTTTGGCCGTCCTCGCTTTCGTTGTCCATTCACTTCAAACATCATTGTCTTCTTCAAAATGCTCTCATTATCCCTCCTAACCACATGTCCATACCATCATACTCCATTCGCTTTAGCCATTTTATCTAAAGTTTCCTTCAAGCCCAGCATTTTCATCAGATCTTCAGTATTCTTTCTATCCACTAGTTTTACTCCACACATTGATCTCACCATTGCTCTTTCCGTTCTTTTTAAAATTATCATTTCATTTTCCCTCAAACACCATGTCTCACTTCCATATAACATTGCCGATCTTACGCAACTACGATCCACTATCCCTTTCATTTTCAAAGAAAATTTTCTCCTAAGTAACAACTCTCCGCATTCTCTAAATTTCATCCATCCGATCCTTACTCTTGCAGTCACTGCAGTTTCACACCCACCACTAGCATTCAGCCTATCTCCAAGATAACAAAAACCCTTCAGTCTCCACCTTTTCACACACCTCCACTGGTTCTTCCTTGCCGTTTTCAATATCTTCACATCTTCTTCAGATAAACTGTTGAACAAAGCTGCAGGATACTTTTTTCGTTTGGGCGCATCTAGCGTGAATCCATTTCTTACACACTGTGCACAACCCCGCATTAGACATAACTCTTTTTCCACATAATCCACACGGATGTACTTTGCTACGTACAATTTCTCCTTCTGCACCACTCATCATCATCTTAGTCTTTCTCATATTTACTTTCATTCCCTTGCTTTCCAATAAAAATAGCTTTCGTGAACGTCGAACTTGGTGCTTTTAAGCGTGAATCTACCGGAGCTTCGCTCAAGAAGTTACATAAAAGTTATTGACTTACAATAAAAATAGCTCTCGTGAACGTCGAACTTGGTGCTGTTGAGCGTGAATCTAGTGGAGGCTCAAGAAGTAACAAGGTTTTCATTGCAGCGGCTTGAACTTCATTTCCAATGCATTATTTTCTATGATATTGGATCAGTTGTGTTATTGATTGTTCCAGTGTTCCTGTTCTAGGGTGCTCTCTTCTCGAGAAGTGGCGGGGTCTAGCAAAGATGTTACAATGCAGTCCACTTTTTAAAAACCGATCCAGCAAGTTCAATTTCCGTTGGTTTAAAACTCGGCAATGTGTTATCTTTGCTTAGCAAGTCTTTCACGAACAAAAAGGAAGTAATAGTCGGAAGTACGCAAAGTTTCTTTCAATGTTAAACAAACACTCCTGAAGTACGTTGAGAACTTCTTAAAAACAATGAAATTTAAGAATCAAAATGTATTTTGAACCACAATGCAAGAACAACACAATGCAAAACACACACAAAAAACAATATTGGATGGATTAAAAAAGCATTTGGCAACTTTTTACAAAAAAAGCAATCATTCGAAAATTTTAAGAAATAGATCATGCTAAGAATTAAAATAAGCAACATAACAGCAAAGAACGAATAGCAGATTAAAAAATCAAGTTATGAAAAAGAAACTTCAATAAACGCAATCGATATGCTTGCAATACAGAGGACCTAGCGCTCGATTAAAATTTGCGAAAAACTGGGCCTACCACTAAAACAAAATGAGGTTCAGGACGATTTTGCAATATAAAAATCAAATCAGCAACAACATTGGCAGTTAAAACACACTACTACATCAAGTAAGACGCTAATATCAACCCATTTGATCAAAAGCAACATTCTTTTTCGGCGTAAATCTTGACTTCAAAACATTCTGATTTTCAAACAAAGTTTGGAGATTGGAATGGATACAAAATTCGCTTTCTGCGGAATAATAGTGCAACCTTCTCAGCAAGCGTCAGTTGGAACTATTTGTGATTATCTTCATCATGAGGAGGAAACAGGAGATGGGGGTGGATTATAAAGCGGAGTGGAGTAACTCATCTCCGTGGCATCTGGAGAACTCCGTTGAGACGGAGCCAGTGGAACAGTTTCATCCTCTTCACTCTCATCGATCCGCGTTGTCATGGTTTCCACTTCCACCGCTTCCTCTGCTTCCGTCGTGTCGCAGAACTCCGATAAATACTGACTCCGCGGAGTCGGAGGAGGAGGACAAGGGTCGGAGTCGGAATTTAATCCGGAGATACGACGGTGATAACGTCGGCGATTGGCATTACGGAGTCGCTCATATGACGGTGGGTTGCAACTGTTGCCATGGCGTCGCGATGACGTAGATACGCTGTTTGTTGAAGCGTGACAGCGATTAAAGTGATGATAGCAGTATGTACAACAAGTATGATGGCCGGAATATGGGGGTGGAGGCTCAAGGGGTAGTCCTGATGTGTCCACAGAACGATAGGTGCGTTTGTCAAAATCGTCACAGGTGTCGGTGGTACATGGAGTGGGGGGTGGAGGAGCATGCACTTCGGATAATTTCTGGAACCGCCTAAGAAAATGAAAATATTAAATCTATTTCCAACACTGCAGGATATCAGTCACCAACCTGTGTCGTTGTTCTCGTCTGCATTTTGAACATGATTCGTGACCAGATGTATCAGACGAACTAACGCCCTCATCAGCATAGCATTCTGATATCGGGTCCAAGTCCGTCTAAAAAGCGATTGTTACAGTTGTTACAGCTAAACTTCAATTTTTCGCTCGTGACGCTTAAATGAACGTAAAACATTATAAAAAAAAAACTTGAAACAGTACAAGGTTACTTTTCTATTTCACTACTTACAGTGGTAGGCTTCAAGGTGGAGACACAAGATGCCCCTGATATATGAGGTCGCTCCGCTAGTTGTCCATCTTTGTGGGCTGGCCAGCCGGAGGTACTACTGGCCCCTTGAGAGGTAGAACCGTTCGCATTAGGAGGAACAATGTTAACCAGAATTGATTTATTTCGACGACGTTTTATGATGGAGGAGCCCACAGAGGGAGTGTTATTGCCATGAGATTGGAATTCAACGTTAAAATGCCCGTTTTCGTTGGATGTAAACATGACCACATTTGCATACCGACTCTTGTCCTGGGCCTGAAAAAATAAAGTTTAAGAACAGCTTTGAAAAAAGCTGTTTTCGCATTAGGCTTCAACAAACGCTCTATCATAACTTGAAGTCTAATGCGAAAACATCTTTTTTCAAAGCTATTCTTGAAGTCAGTACCGCTGATCAATTATTCAAAAATAAAGCATGTGTTTTTAATACAAGCTTGCTACTAGCAATTCAGACCCACTCGCGTCGTAAAAAGCAGTAACTGTAACAGCTGCCAATGACAGCTTATAAATTTTGACTATACATCAATGCATTTAGTGGCAATAAGTACAGTTTCATCGAAATTTTGTGCAAGAATTTTATTAAAACTTCAATAATCCAACGCCTATGAAACTAAATTAAACCACCAGATTTAAAAAAAAATCAAATCTTCATTACACTTGTGATAATACGCCAAAGCGTGTTAACAAGTGGCGGGGTCCATCTCTGCGGCATAGCGCCTGGGCTGTACAGAAGCGTAGCAGCGGTGGCCACTGGCCAGCCGTTGACGTCAGTGTGCGGTTTGACCGGAAAGAGAATCGAACCCAAGACGTCCCGCGCCGATAGCGATGTCTTTACTAAGTACAAATTGAATAGCATTGGAATTTCGGACATGCTTCATTATCAAACCGCAAAATAACGATACAAAAGCCGTCAACGATCAAGAGGTGAGGACTTAATAACAAGTGCATTGATGAACTTACCATGCAGTACTTGCAGAGCATTCCACAGACGAGAGCAATGATGACAAACGTAACAGACAAGCCAATAACAAGAGATTGTGTGAAGTTGAGTTCGGAAGATGATTTGGAAACTAGAAATAAAATTCGGTATTAAGTAACTGGAAAAAGTCTACTTCTTTTTCAACTACCATTTATAACGAGAGTTAATGTTGATGGCCTGTAGTAGCGCTTCTTAACCTGTAGAGCGCAATCTTGTTTAATCTCAAAACAAAGCTTACCACGTGCTTTGCGTGGACGTGAAATGAAGAACCACCCAGTGGTGGCGTCTCAAAAACACTTTTAAAGAAAAAACGGGGTCGCAGAACAAAAACGTTGGAAGCTCTGAAACACTTCACTTGTTTAAGAGGAGCCTACGCTGATAGAGCAATGACCTTTTCTCAGAATCTCGACAAAAATCTTAAAAGTAGATGCCTAGGAACTAATTGGTTAAAACTAGCCGATCAGATAGTGCTTGTCACACATTGTAAGGCATGTTTTGAAATACGGTCACACGAAAAAAGGTTATGGCTTAATTGACGGTAATAAAAGAAAGAATTGCACTATATCGTGTGTACTGGGTAGTGTGTACTTTACGTTGGATTGCTACTTCTATGGACCTGGGCTCATTACCGCTTTAAATTATCATGTCATTTTTACCGTACTGAGGTCTGACCCGAAGTCAGCGTAGATTAGATGGCAGTAATGCTCAAGAAATGTCAGATGGAAATATTTCAATGAATGCATTCCGTGGACTAACATCGTTGCAAATTCACATGGGCTAAGTGAAAACTTTTACAAGAAAATAGGCTGCGGTTCAGGCAAACGCAAAAGAAGGCAGTTGCAAGTACAAAAATGAATTTACTCCAGCAAAACACTCACTTTTGGAACAAACGTTTTTTTGACATTCACCACATGTTGAAACTAGAACACATTTCCCTGCACATCTCACTTCATCAGATTTACAAGGATCTAAAAAGGTCACAATTACCAAGTGTTGTTTCTACACGTTTGTGAGCCCCTGGTGCAATGGCTAAGATCCTACCACGAAATACAAGACTCGTGAGCGAAGCAACCCAAAAGCATTTTGTTTTTGTCGGAAAGTGTATTTCAAAGTTAAAAAACAACTGCGTTGCGTCGAATTGATGTTTGGCTTAAAGCTCAAATCACAATCCACACTGGAAGCTTAAAAGGTGTACAACTGAATTTATAAATTCCAACATCAATTGTACTGCAGTTTCAGCGAGATGCAGTTTTAGACATGTGACAAGTTTATTACTATCTGATTATCTATGTATCTATTGTCTTATCACGAAAAAGCAAAAAAAAAAGCCCCGTTAGGAGATGCCCTCCATTTGCGTATTACCCATAGGTGGGAAAGTCCCGTAGAAAAGTGCCTCTCTTAACTGCACATTAAGTGAACTTGCCGGGTTGTTCTCTTAAACATTCCTTTTCATGCTAAACTACTAGCAGGAAGCTGGGAATATCAATTTCAAAGTTTTTGGTTTGACCAGACTCGGAATCTAGTAAAACAACTCATTCAGAGGCAAACGTTCTATCTACTCGACCATTTGACCACTGTGATTTTCGCAACCAATACATCATTTAACATCCAATGCATGAAGAATCTAGTACTGGAAACTTACTGCAGTTATTTTCATCCCTTCCATTCAAGCAGTCTGTGTTTCCATCGCAAACTTGGTCGTAATCAATACACTGTGGTTTGGCATCGAGAAGAGGATGGAAAGACTGAAGATCACCAACACCACACGAGAATCCGTTTTTGCATTGGGAAGGAGTCTTTAAAAAAAAAAAAGAAAATCAACGTAACGACTGAACCCGTGTAAAGATACTCAGACTCAACATAGATAAAATGAACTACATCGCCTCATGTTAACATCAAATCAAATCTTCATTATACTCGCCGTGTTACGCCGAACTGTGTAACGAGTGGCGGGGCCCATCTACGCGGCATAGAGTCCGGGCAACACAGAAATGTCGCGGCGGTGACGAGCCACTGGCGACACTGTCCGATTTGACTGCCGGCGAACCCACGATCTCTCACGATTTGACTGTGACTTTAACCACTAGGCCAGGGGGCCGGTTTTAATTTACCATTGCAAGAACAAAACCAAATTTTCGCAGCAAAAACACAGATAGATATTTATTTTTTACCATATATGCAGGAAACATAAAATACAATCACGCACACATAAAGAGAAAATAAGCAAATAGGCAAGGAAGCATCGAATAACCAGGAGGTTTTCGAGTCAAGATGCTTCCTTTCGGCACAGTTGTTACAATTGAGTTGAAAATTGCGAGGCAATAACGCACGTAATTCAAAAATGCGACAGAGTATTTATAGTTATACAATGTATACTTTAAGATGACGCAAAGCGAGCTGAATGATGATAATAATATACAATACAAATATTTGAACCAACAGGAAATATTCGAATTTAAACAATAGGACAAGAATAACTCTTGGATAAGAAAATATGTTATAACTGATTTTACATGGCCTTCCTTAACAAAAGTTGGACAAATATAGATTTTCTTTGCTAGCTACAGATCCAAAGCGTTTTAATCAATAACCACAAACTAATTGTTTTTAGTTACTTTTTTTGAATGAAACCTAGTGCATGCTATTAAGTTCGTAATCAAGTTCATTGAAAAGTTTAGGTCCTATAAATGAGAGCAGTTTAAGCGCAATTGACTTCTTGACCCTTGGTGGGAAATATCCGGATTTCGTAGATTGTCTTGTGTTATGTTCGTGAGTGGAAGCAAGTTTGGTAAATTTGTTTTCAAATGCTTTCGGAAGGGTTTTGTTATATACTTTATGCATAAATTTTGCCAATTCCAATTTATATATCTCATCGAGTTTTAAAAAGTTGAGGTTTTTGTATCAAGATGTTACAGGAGTTCGAATATTACTAAAGGTAATGGCTCTTAGAATTTGATTCAGTCTGGCTTGAATGGTTTTCAAGTAAGTTTTGGCAGCGGTACCCCAAAAATTATTCTATATTGCACTCCAACTGTATATCAATCCGAAATAAAGCATGCAAAGGGTTTCTCGTGATACATAATTGCGTAGTCTGTACAACAGCCCGGAATGTTCCGCAAGCTGCGAAGATAAATACTTTAAATGTTGCGACCAGATTAGATTTTCATCAAATATAACTCCGAGGTATTTGACTGTACTAACTTTTACTAAGTTATCACTGCTTATTTTTGTATGTCTTATGAGGATGCTTGTTAAATTTAGAGTTTGTTTTGGAGTAATTTAGAGATAGTTTGTTCATCCGAAACCATTTATCGATGCTTTCTAACTGTTCATTTACTCGGCGCTCCAAATTTAAAATACTGCAGCTGTCGAGAGTAAAAGAAAAGTGTCATCCGCAAACAGAGTCGTTTCAAATTGTGCTGCAAGCGGTAGATCGTTCATATACATTAGAAACAATATCGGGCCTAGGGAAGAGCTTTGCGGCACACCACATGATACTTTTAGGTTACTAGATTTACATTGTAAAATTTTTACGTACTGGTATCTATTGGTCAAGAAACTTTGAAAGATATCAAAAGCTTTACCACGAATGCCATAAATGTGAATGCATTTTTCGGAAATCTGGTCATCGACAGTATTAAACGCCTTCGATAGATCAAGGAACAAACCGAAACTGTATCAATTTTCATCGATATTTCTTAGTATTTGATCATGAATATTAGCAATTGCATAGGTTGTTGTCGAATTTTGTCGAAAACCGAATTGTTGTTTACTCAGTGAGTAGTATTTTTCAAGAAAAAAGTTCAACCTAATACCTAAAAGTTTTTCAAATATTTTATCAAATTGCGATAGTAGTGATATTGGGCGGTAATTGGTGCATTTGCATGGATTCCTTTTTTTATAAATTGGTATGACCTCAGCTGTTTTAAGGGAATCTGGATAACATCCAGAATTAATGCTTAAATTGAAAATTTCACTCAGTATTGGACATATTACGGGTTGCTGAGCTTTAATAACTTTGTGTCAACATCAGTTTCACGAACGGCTTTTAATTTTTTGATGTATCTATGATACGCGATAATTTATCTGCTGTAGCGGGTTTAAGAAGTAAGGAATTGACGACCCTTGCTGGTGGGGTTAGGGCGTCTAGCAAGTCGACTGGTTTAATTGATTTCGCCATAAGCGTACCGATTTGGGAAAAATCATCATTAAAAGTTTGTGCGATTTCTTGCGAATCGGTTAGAGCATCTCCGTTGTGTGTTGCCAGGGCTGTAGGGACAGACTGTTTACGAGGCTTAAGGTTCGAAAGATCATAAAATATATCCCGTGGTTTCCCGGGTTCGTGTTTATTTTCAAGCACTTTTTTATTGTAGTACGTTTCTTTAGCTTTTAGAATGGCCCTATTTAAAATATTACGGTAGCGTTTGAAATGTTCTAAAAGATTTTGGTCGAATTTACAATGAAGATTACTAAACATTTTGTTCTTGCGTTTGATTGATTTAAGCAAGAAAAAACACAAAAGGAAAAAGCACACAGAACAAGGCCGATTAATTTCAAACAGAAACAACAGAGCCTTAATGTTAAACTTCGTGTAGATGTTTCACTCTACAATCTAGTTCGTCATAATCAAAATCTGGAAGCAGTTGCAAACAAGCAGCAATATTCCAGCAAGGAAGCTACAGCATAATGTTGAATTGTTAAATTGAAGAATTGCTTATCTAACTGCAAAAGGTAGTTTTTGCGCAGCGAAACAACATTCGTCAAAACGCAATGTGAAACATAAAATGCCAATATCACTGAGCGCTCTTCCATTCTCTTTGGCCTCTTCAATAATGTCAACTTCACACACGTTTATTTACGGCATTTACGTTTCAAGTCAACCAACCTTCGAGCAACCGTCTTCATCGGATCCATCTTCACACTCCACATTTTCATCACACATCCAATCCAACGGAATGCACTGCTGGATACGTTTGCACGTAAATTCGTTGGCTCCGCAAGTGGATGGTTTGACTAAAGTAAGAAATAAAATTTTGACATAGCAGTGAAAACTTCAATAATTATGACAAATTGGGAGATAAACAGTAGAATCAATGATCGTACAAAATACGTCACAGAAGCTTACGCTAACAATAAGCACAGTATGTACAGCACTTGCTTACTGTCTGTAAGTTAGCTGAGAGAGCGCGAGTTTTATTGCAAAAGTGTTCTAGCGCAACAAGATTGTGAAAACATACATGTAAGCACTGATAAACTGATTGTCAACGCTCTGCAGGGTTTATAAGCAATTTAACTAGAGACACAGTGGCTTCGGTGCTTTTTCTAATGCGAGAAAAAGATAACAGTGCTACGATAAATCCAGGCTTGCTAAAAGGGTATTCTCAAGTTCTCTAGTTGGTGTAAATGGGCAGATTATTGGACTTACCACATTGGAAATGATCGTGCAGTACTAAGTGATTTGGGCAGGAGCATCTGGTAGTTCTATCGTCATTCACAACACATATGTGAGAACAACCACCATTGTCCACTGAACACGGATGATCTGATAATAAAAATTACATGACTAAAAATTTAAAAGCTCGAATTGGTCAAAATGAAAATTAACTAACGTATACCAATGCATTAGGCTCTTATCATGAAAGGGAATTTTCTTTGTATTTGTAGCATATTTAATTATTTATCCTCCTACATGAGAAAGCCATCAAAGCGCAATAAGAAGTTCGCTCAGAAGTTACCGTCCACAGGTCTACCACTCGCAGACGGGGAACACCCGCTAAGCTCTTTTCCAAAGCACAAAACAAGTAAACTTGCCGGCTTATTCTCCTGACTGTTCCATTAACGCTCAGCGTCAAGCAGGGAAGCTGTGTATACCAATTTCAAAGCCTTTCGTTTCACCAGACTCGGAATCAAACCCAAGTCCACAGCTCCAGTGGTAGACACTCGATCCACTAAGCCATTTGAGCTGTCAACAATGGGAATAACATTAATATTGCATCATAGTTGTTTATGCAGCTAAGCTAAGGGCTTTAAAACACGATGTCACTTTTTCTTATTAAAATTGTTTCTTTGGGGTTATCTTCGGTCACTACTAGTCTAATTTACTTACTTATGAGGTTATTATCGGTCATTACAACGCTTGCAAGATCACGCAAATTCTTCATTCTGCTTTGAATTTTGCGTCGATTTGAGCCATCTTTTTTGCTAGCGCTCTCCAACAGTCCCCCATCAACCTGGGCGTCAATCCAAAATAAGTTTTGACCAAACAAAGCCAAGCCGACAGGCCTGCTTAAACCAGTTTCAACCAGAATGATCCTGTTACCACCATCCAAGTCCGATGATTCAATTTTAGTCTGATCAGACCAATACAGTCTAAAAATAAACAAAAATGACAGTTAGATAATAACTTACTCCTACATTGGCAGTTTTAATAAAAATAGAAAATAATTAAAAAAAACTCTTCGTAACACAGACGTCGTGCACCAAGGGTGGGCAATACTTTTCACTAAAAAGACCATATTTGAAAAAATTTTGAAGCCGAGGGCCGCACTGATTGAAAGCGCAAAATAAAAAAAAAGGTTAACAATATCCAATTTTTCATTAACATATGACATTCAGCGCCAAACTAAAAATAGGTCTTCGGCTTGATTCACGATAACAGTTTATATTTCTGTAAGTGCCCGCGGGCCGCATAAAATGGTCTCGCGGGCTGAAGTTTGCCCACCCCTGTCGTAAACAAACAACTGCTGGTTAATTATGTATGAACAGCTGGCTAAATATTCGAAGATAATCTTAAAAACCCATGCCAAAAGTATACTTTAGCACTTTCAAATTTCCAAGCCAACCAATTAGAGTCACAAAATATGCCCGACATAATGACACAGTGCTGTTTCGGACACTTACCACTCGTCAGTTGTTCTCACAAACAGATGATAACTAGTAACTACTAGGGTTAGATCTATTCTTATTTTTCAATTTTTTAATTTCAAATTCGTCGGTTTTGAAAAAACGAAATTCACACTCATTAACTTTGAAAAAATGAAATTGAAATTCATTGACTTAAAAAAAACAAAATTCAAATTCATTGACTTCGAAAAAAACGAAATTCAAATTTATTGACTTTCAAAAAAAGAAATTCAAATTCATGAAGAATTCGCGAGCGGAATCAAATTCAAATTCATAGCGTTGCGAAAGTTTCAACTTGAATTTCACTTACTTTGAAAAGACCAGTGTAAAATTTAAGTTTATAGGGGCGAATCTCACCACTTTCAAATTCGTAAAACTTGATAATTTAGACTTGATTGGTCGATATTTGGTATACCAGACTATCAAATAGGCTTTAAAAAACAGATATTTCTGAGTAGTACTAGCGAATTGTTCAAAATATAGTTACTCAGGAAATTCGTAGATCTAATCAGAGTCAGATCAATTACAGACTATTGTAATAGTGTGACTGAATATAATTTATTACACTTTCTCAAGCAATTCAAATTATAATTGCAATTGAGTTTTGCGGTGCGAAGTAATTGTAATTTAATAGTAACTAAATACTGTTTGGGTCTAATTGTCATTACATAAAATTGTAGGCTAATTGATTCAACTCTGGGTCTAATTAACTGCAGAAAAAAAGTTACCAGATACAAAAACATCATAGTTTTTATCAGAAAACAGTTGGCTACTTTTCTATTCATGTTCTTTTATCTCTTGCCTGATCGTAAAACAAATAAATTCTAAAACAAATAAATTCTAAAATTCGCACCGCAAAACTCAATTGCAATTATAATTTGAATTACTTGAGAAAGTGTAATAAATTATATTCAGTCACACTATTACAATAGCCTGTAATTGATCTGACTCTGATTAGATCTACGAATTTCCTGAGTAACTATATTTTGAACAAGTTGAAGCTTTGAAAATTGCTGATGTAGAAGACAAATCATTCTTCTTTTGCAATTTTATTGTAATTTAAACTGCCCTAAAAACAATTTCAAAGAAATGGGGTCCCGTCAACCGGGTGTAAAATTCATTCTTTCGCAGGTTCACTAGGAAGTTACCTATTGCAAAAACAACTTTAAACCACCTTGCAACATCACATCCTAAACTTTCGGTTTTTTTTAATAAATTTTATGGAACGTTTGCACCATGCACTGATATAAACCACTTACAAATCGATAGTTTTGCTTGGTAAGTTCTATGTAAGTCGAAAAAATCCAAATTCGTCGATGTTTAATCAAGATGTTCAAATTCATTGACTTTGAAAAAACGAAATTTAACATCAAATTCATAAAGAATTCGTGAACGGATTTAAATTCATATTCAATCCAACCCTAGTAACTACCCTCACAAATTATCAGCCACAGGCCGGCAAAGTTTAACTAGATAATGTTCGGTGACTGCCCTTTTACAAGACCTCAAACGTTTTGGCACCAGCACAATGGCACATACCTTTTCATAGCAACATCTACGGTCAATGCCGTAACATTCCGTAAGTTTGCTCGCATGAAAACAATGCATTCCGATCCATCTAGTGCTGATTGCATAATCACCTCTCGACATGTGATCTGGCTGTCGCATTTATTAGAGAAATATAACCGCCTACAAGCAAAAATCACGCGTATCGATGACAGGTTTTTTAAAATATCTTGCTAGTTGCACATAAGTCAAAGAACTCCATCATCACAAACCAAAAAGTTTTAAAAAAATTATTTGCCCCGTGTGAAAGTTTAATTCTTCACAAACTTTGCAAAACATTCGAAGAACATACTAACGAAAACGTAGGATTGTGGTCGTCAACAATGTAGCACTTGCCCTGTTAATCTCACTTTTAATCAGTCAAATCAACCAATCGTTGATTCAGGTAATATTTAACGAAAATGTAAGGTACTCAAAATAACATTAAAAGGACCCAATCTGAACAAAAAGCTATTTTACCCCATCTTTTTCCTGGCTTAGGGCCCGAATTCAACGGACCTGAATCGAGTCCTAAAACGCCTTAAAAAAACATAGACAACAATACTGGAACAATACAACTCGTAATGCGACTTACCCTCTCAATGGATCTACTGTGATCCTTCTCGGTCGGATTTCAAATTCCTTTTTGCCAAAGTTTTTTACTTTTCCGGACAATATCACACCAAGTGATTCGCCATTTAATGTCATCAACCGTATCTAAAAAGCAAAAATAATTTCCACTTAAAACAGTTTGCACCACAGTAAACCTCGCGACTAACGGACTCGAATATAACAGATTTCACACACAACGCACAAATATCGTTGGCCCAGACTAGTCCGTTACGTACGCGAGATTCACTGTATTTGTTTGTTACCAACAACAAATGAAATCAAGCTTTTGTAATAATTATACAGTACATACGGTAAGGACTGCTCTGGTATCAAAATGTTTTTTTGCAGACCGAAGTACAATAAAACAAAGTGCTTTGAGAATACTGGAAAATATCTACTTCTGTACTCTGTAGTATTCATATATCACCGGTCCAAACTTCTGGCCGGCACTGCTGCTGCAGTGAAGCCGTTTGCAAAAGCATGCTTCATCGCAATTAGAAATAGTCAGCTTGGTCTTTTACGCTATACGTGACGTGTAATCGATTAATTGAAAAAGTTCGATTTCCAATAAACGACTAGCGAAACAAAGCTCTTCCAGCTTAGATTGTATCCAAGGAGGATGTTAAAGAATCCGAATGCAACGCATATTTTGCCACGTACAAAACGTTGGCTGAAATTCCAAGCAAAAATGATAAAAGCGGCACGGTCACTTTTCAAATTCTGACAAATTAGTTCGCACTTTGATCAGTTTTGACCCAAGTACCACGGGTGCGTTTTGTGTACGGACAAATGCGGACTAAAACGCACTCGCAGATTCTGCGTAAGTGTTTAATGATCCAAGTTTGCTGCATAAACAATACCATACAACGTGGAGAACTTACTACTTACCGAGTTGGTTATTGAATCAGTCCAATACAGAAACCTGCTATACACATCTACTGCTATATCGTGTGGTTGATAGTTGGTTACATTGTTGCGGAATAGTACACGCGTCTGCCAAAACAACAACCAATTAATATGTTTACAAAAGGCTTTTCAAAAAAACTTATTTTCGAGACTGGCTGGACAAAATAGTAAAAAGTCAGGAATACAGAATAATAAATATGGGTCGAAAATCGCTTGGAAGAAAAATAAGGCCATAGTAACTTTTTCAGTTTTGTACTGCCTTGCTTAACGCTTGCACTGCTGTTGATGACTGAATCTACGTTGTCGAAACGTTCAGTTTTAAAAGTTACTATGGTTTTATTTTATCCTCTGTAAAACGTTGTTTACCAAGTTTCTTTCTTACGATTATATACTATTTCACGCTTTTTCACACCTGGGAAATTCCCATACTGTTCTCGAATACCCGACGGTATTTTGCAGCTCCCCTGTCCATTAATTAGATTTCGAGTTTTATTAGTTTTTCTCGCGATATTACGCCGAAGTGTGTAACGAGTAACTTTTTAACGGGCCACGTCTACGCAGCTGAGCGCCTGGTCAACATAACTCCGAAGAAACGTCGCAGCGGAGGCGAGCCGTTGTCTAATTTGACCAAAGCGGGAACTGAACTCCAGACCTCCTGCACCAATATCGATGTTTTAACATCTTCGCAATAATAACAATATGGAAAACATCACTCCTACAAACCATGCTTCCATTAGGCTTGGATGACTTGATTTGAGCTTCCTTGCAATCGACCCAAAACATTTTGTTGCTCACTGGGTCAAAGTCAATGGAGCAAGCATCCTGCATCAAAACCGATCATTATTATAAACTGGAATTAATTATAAACTGTTAATTAAGATAGTCGAGAGAGTGATAGAGAAGAGAATTAGTGAAGGTTGATGATATGCAATTTGGCTTTATGCCCGGGAAGGGCACGACTGATGCTTTGTTTATTTTGAGAAGGATGCAAGAGGAGTTTCGTGGAAGAGAGAAAAAGCTGTACATGTGTTTTGTGGACTTGGAAAAAGCGTATGATAGGGTTTCCAGAAAAGTGATGAAATGGGCATTAAGAAAGAACAGCTTGCCAGAAGTGTTGGTGAAAGCAGCAATGAGCTTGTATGAGGGTTCAAGGACGAAAGTCAGAGTTGGATCGGGTTTTTCGGAGGAATTTGGGGTAAGGGTTGGTGTGCATCAAGGGTCTGTGCTATCACCATTGATATTTGCTATTGTGGTTGATGCAGTGTCAGAACATGCAAGAGAGGGACTATTGAATGAAATTTCGTACGCGGATGATCTTGTGCTGATGAGCGAAAATTTGGAGGATCTAAGGGAGAGGTTCCAAAGGTGGAGAGACGCATTGGAAAGCAAGGGATTGAAAATAAACATTAGAAAGATTAAGATGATGGTGAGTGGTGCAGACGGGGAGGTTGTGCGTAGCAGGGTGGATCTGTGTGGAATATGTGGGAAAAGAGTTATGTCTAACGCGGTGTGGTGCACGCTCTGTAAGAAGTGGATTCATGCTAGATGCACCAAAATGAAAAAAGTATCTTGCAGTTTTGCACAACAGTTTGTATGTAGAAGATGTGAAGATATTGGAAACGGCAAGGAAGAACCAGTGGAGGTGTTGTGTGATAAGGGTTTTTGTTATCTTGGAGATAGGCTGAATGCCAGTGGTGGGTGTGAAACTGCAGTGACTGCAAGAGTAAGGATCGGATGGATGAAATTTAGAGAATGCGGAGAGTTGTTACTTGGGAGGTTTTCTTTGAAAATGAAAGGGATAGTGGATCGTAGTTGCGTAAGATCAGCAATGTTACATGAAAGTGAGACATGGTGTTTGAGGGAAAATGAGATGGTAATTTTGAGAAGAACTGAAAGAGCTATGGTGAGATCAATGTGTGGAGTAAAACTAGTGGATAGAAAGAATACTGAGGAGCTGATGAAAATGCTGGGTCTGAAGGAAACTTTAGATAAAATGGCTAAAGCGAATGGAGTATGATGGTATGGACATGTGGTTAGGAGGGATAATGAGAGCATTTTGAAGAAGACAATGATGTTTGAAGTGAATGGACCACGAAAGCGAGGACGGCCGAAGCAAACATGGAAGAAGCAAGTCGAAGAGAATATAAAGAAAATTGGGTTGAAGGTGGAGGAAGCTACAGATCGCGCGAGATGGAGAGAGGGAGTGAGAACGATTGCTGAAGGAATGAGGTGCATCCGGCCACCTTCGGACACGAGGAAAAACCGGATTAAAACTGGATGATGATGATGATGAATTAAGCCATAAACGCTAACCTAACAGGTCTTTGCAATGTGAGATTCGCAACTTTGTATATACTGAGCCACCTGCATTGTGCCAGTTATAATCAAAACCATGTTGTCTTCGTTTGGTCGAGCATCCACCAAGGATCAAGTACAAACGAGTATGGAGCCGAAGGTTTATATTTTTACCGCTTCAGGTTGTTGCGCCATCTGGATCAGAAGCTAGTAATGACGTTGTTTACCAACTTCTGATACCGTCAATTCGTTATCCAGCAGTAACAGGCCACATCTCTGGTGCACCATGCATGGGGCACATGGAAATAACGTGGTCTGCTGCTGTGTTTGCTCAATTGTGTCTCACTCGCATATCGTTGAAGGAAAAAGGTACAATCTGTGGCCAAACAGTCTACTCGAACTACCCTAGTTTGTCGTGTGACAATTAGACGCAGACTTATTAGGTTACGAAAAAAGTTGACGCCAAATTAGTGAGTGTGCGGATTCTCGTAAGCCAGCATAAGTCCAAAAACATACGCAGAAAGTAAAAAATGTTAAAATGACCTTCATTTCAGAAATGGGTACCACAGCATCGGGTGCGGGGCGGGAGCTGTACTTCCGGGAACGAGAGTTGGTGCGCCCACGACCGGGAACAACAGCTACGTCACTTCCGGTACTTTGAAACACAATTCGAGTCACGTGTTGGGTTTGACTCACAAGAAGAAAATTAGAAGGAGCTGAAAAAGAATCAAGCAAAAAATTAAAATCGCTCTATTACGATAATTATCCGACAACCTAGGTCCAGCCACAAAAAATGAACTCAAAATTCAACAGTATTTGAGGGAGACAACGAAATGAGGTAAAAATACCATGCTCTGCTACTTATCCAAAAGTGAACGTAGGATGAGCGATGTCGCTGACACACTGTTTCTAAACCTTAGGTTTAGAAGTACATTAAAAGGATGATAGAACAAATGCGATCAGCATTATTCTAATCAAAAACGTGTTTTTAAAGTCACTTTCATAATCTGCAATGTTGTCTTCAAAAATGTAATGACGTTCACCTAAAGATGGAAATACAACTTGACGAAAATTTTTTATGCACATTACATAAACACACAGTCTTCTTGAGAGATATATAGTGAAGCAGCAACGTAATATGTCGACGTACTTTTGATTTGTTTTTTGCCAAGTTATCACCAGTTATTATTACAAAGCTTAAAATTAAAGACATTTCGTGAGAAAACGTAGTGCGCTTGCGCTCTTCGAGTCAACAGCCACCCAGTCAAATGCGATTGATACAATACAACCACATGTGGTCAGTCCATTGCCTCGGACACACTTGAAAAGTGCTATGGCAAATATATAATTACCTGCACAAGTTTTATTATCACTGTTAAGCACATAATGAGATGGGCAAGCACAAGTCATTCTTCCTTCTGGAAGGCTCAAACATATGTGTTCACAGCCCCCGTTTCCCTTTGCACATGACGTCACCCCATCCTGACGTGACGAGTGATAGATGACGATATCATCTACGTCATTAAGTTCACTTTTAATTGTCAATCTATAAAATACAAGGTGTTGAAAACAGATGCAATCTTATTCGCAGTAATGAAAGATTCCATTGTTTGGGGGCATATCTTTGTTTCGTTTGTCATGTTACCCCAAAAAATTTTTGGCGCAAAATTCAATGCTTTGGTTTAATTTCAGAAGTATTTGGTTGCCTCCTTGTTGGTTAATACGGGTTGGACAAAATATGGTTTGGACATGTATAAGTTATGTTTACAACTAAGATATTCCTATGGTGCTGTGGTAACTCCGTAAGGTTGCGTAGAGCGAAAGGTTCTAGTTATTCCAAATTAATCTAATCAACCGTCTCGACCCAAAATGAAGTTTTTTGATCTTCATCTTACATCATCGGCAAAAGCAAATATAAACCGGTCTTTACTGACAAGTTGCCGTGCTTGGCTTCAAATATTTGGGCTTTTTATTAGCTAGAGTAGTATTAGTCCCTACCAAATGCAGAAAAGTGGCTTGATCACATAGCATCCAATTTGTCAATTCTATTTAATCACAAGACCCATTAACAGAGAATAGTCCATAAAGATAAATATCTTACTGATTTAATCCGTTCATCTTATTGGCTCGCATAATTGCGCGTTGTTTCGAATCGGACCAATAAACGTATTCTCCGTATAAGGTTAAGCTGGATATGGTCCTGCTAGCATCACCAGTAACTACATCTCGTACGTTGTTACCTGCAAATGTCATGAATGGAATTAATGAAGGGGCAAATAGACTACTATGGCAGTTTGGCAAAAGGTGCATTCATTGAATTCAACAGGGTCATTTCTAAAATGACCGGCCGGTTAGTTCCGTTATTGAGACACTGCTATTGGTGCGGGAGATCTGGGGTTACAATTTCAGGTCGGTCAAATCGGACACAGAATAGCCAACGGCTCGCCACCGTTGCGACGTTTCTTGGAACTATGTTGCCCAGGCGCCAAGCAGCGGAGTTGGGCCCCGTCACTTGTTACACGCCTCGGCGTAATTAATACTGCGAGCATAATGAAGATTTGTTTTTTTTTTTATGTAAAGTTAAGAGGATGCAGGAGTTGAGAAAACAAAATAATTTAAAATAAAAAACATACCACTAAGCCAAGCCTCTTCTAAAATATTTAGGCGAGTACGTGAAAAATAGTAACTTTTCACTCAAATAACTGTTGCTAGAAATGAAAATGCGGTAATTTCAGAATGCTTTGCATTTCTCACTCACGTCTAAGCTGTGATCGCGAATCATTACTAATGCTTTGCACCGTGCAATATCGCAGTTTCCGAGGTTATTTTATCAGCTCCAAGCTAACTAGAAACGTTTCTCCCTCACTACTTATCAAGGTCTCGCACATCAAATCTATTGCGATATTGCAATAAGTAAAAAACCGACAAAAATCGTCCGCAATTTTCACAAATCTGCGTTGGAAGAACAAACCATCGTGTCGCCGGAAAACAAACAACAAAAACAAAACTAAACCTCACCATTCATATCTGATGAAACGATTGTGTTTATTTCGTAGTCAACCCAGTAAAGCCTTTTAGCTTCGTAATCAATGGTTAGAGAATTGGCTCTGCCAGTCTGCCCTCTGTTAATCTGCACAATGTTCGACCCGTCCATCGCTGCCCGTTTAATACGTGGCACACTGCCCCATTCCGACCAATATATATGGCTGCAAAACATAATATCTGACTGCATAAGCACTAACAAATGAGAGCCCTTGATCATAATGTGAAAGCTGTTAATTTACTACAGTGGTAAGAGTAGACAATAGCGTAAAACCGAGATCTGATTTTGCGTGTGTTCTATGTAAAACAACGCACGCGTTATTTCTGAAAGATGTCGACTGATGTAGGTTAGGCCTACAAAAATTTATAAAGGTATGAAACAACTACAGTTTAATGCAACAATTTTTTCAACGAACCACGAATCTTTTTATACGTTTTTCAAACTAAATCTTTTGTAACGAGCGGCGCGAGGTGTCAATTAATAATAATGTCAACATGTTATAAGGTGCTACACGATAAACTACGACCAATGACGAAATTACAAAAACTTTCAGATTAGCCCTAATGACTTCTTGCGTAACAAGTTCATATTTAAACGAATAAAATTAAAATATTCGAATCAACACAGCTAAAAAATAAGACTCTTCCTTACCCCTGGTTTGGATCAAGAGCAAGACACCGTGGACTATCAACATCCTTGTATACAATTAATCGTCGACTTCGTTTGTCAACTTGCATAGTTTCAATGCGGTTGTTCGATGAATCAGCCCAGAAGAGATTACGACCTATCCAGTCAACTGCTACTCCTTCTAATATCTCAACCCCTATGTCCAGAAACACCTCCATGTTCGAACCATTCATCATGGATCTCATGATCACCTGATCAAAATGTAGTTGATTGTGAGAAGCATAAATGCGAGTGAAAATGACCGAGTGGAAAGTACGCACGATTTGTAATCATGGTCTCATATTATTTCAAATAAATAGTGGCTTGCCGTTATATTTTAGTTATTAAACTTTAAAATTATGCTGTATGAAAAGTATCAAACAGTCACGAGATTGCAATATCTTTTAACAAGTTTGAAAATTACGCTTGTTATCAATGGAGCTACTTCAATCATAAAAAAAAGATAACAATCTGTGTTACCACAAATGAACTCATCATCAGACAAAAAATACGCAAGATAATATGATCACACGCTAAATTCCTATCATGTTTGTGTGCTTTGTTAGCAATGGCGTTTGCACCAAACAAAAACTTAACTTTCAATGATTCATTAAAACCATGCATTCAGCACAAATAACACAACATCCATTCTTCACACTACTTTTTGATGTGGCGCGCCATGCATGATAATTATAAATTTATCGTTAAGTGTTTTAGAATGACCTGGCTAGGATTTAAACCTTAACCCTTAAATTAATACAACATGTTGACAAAACATAAATATCACTTGAGTTCAATCGTAACTGCAAAATAACTCACCATTTTCTTGGTATCAGTCCAATATATTTGACTGTCTTGGACAGAAAAATCCATGAAGCTAGCATCTACACGCGTTTCGAACGGGATTTCTGTGTTAGCACGTGCGCTATCGAGCGGTAGTTTTCTAATGCCTCCTGAGTTGGTGAAAGAAATCAATAGAAAGGCTTCGGGAATAAAGCAATCAGTCAAGGATGGAGCCAGTTCTAACCCTGTAGGACAATGGCATCTCACTCCCTGCGAAAATAATAGCTTTTAGAACAACATTAATCTTTTAGATGACACGACTGAGCGAAAAGTCTAAACTTCAATGAACTACTCAAGCTCGTCAACTTAATGCAATGGCAATACTGTAGTATCTAATGAGCTGCTAAAATAGTGCAGGTAACTTGCAAAATCACGAAAGAACCTTATTTTACATTGCAGCTTATACATAAAAACTCGTATGAAGTCACACAAAGTGACTGAGCTACAAGATCATAATTTTCCTCACGGTAACGAAAGATGTCAACAATGATTACTGAGCAAACTAGGTTGGTAAACGAAACGTAATTAATTAAATTTCTTGCATCGCTTCAGCAACAAGCGGTGAAGTTGTAAAGCAATTTCCTCGTTCACCGTAGCAACAACCAAATTTATGAGGACACAATACTACGATAGCTTGTCTTCTAAGTCAGCTCAGATGGGAGAGTGGTAAGAGCGTCCGCCTCTGCAGCTATAGACTTGGGTTTGATTCCGAGTCGGGTCAAACCAATGACTTTAAAATTGCTATTCACAGCTTCCCTGCTTGACGCTCAGCATTGAAAGGAGAGTGTGGAGAACAAGCCGGCAAGTTTACTTGTTGTGCCGTTGGGAAAGGCACTTAGCGGGATTCCCCCATCTTGGTGTGGTAGACAGATAGCCGGCAACTCCTAAGCGAGCTCGTTATAGCGCTTTGATCGCTTTTTCGTGAAAGAAGGATAAATATGCAACTAAATACAAA
The DNA here is from genome assembly GCA_964006365.1 of Trididemnum miniatum. Classification (NCBI taxonomy): domain Eukaryota; kingdom Metazoa; phylum Chordata; class Ascidiacea; order Aplousobranchia; family Didemnidae; genus Trididemnum; species Trididemnum miniatum. The sequence continues at coordinate 17,217,258 of OZ023233.1, forward strand.
TCTAATGCAAGTGTACTTAAAATCAGGACCGCAACTATCTGAACAAGTCGATTGGTTATCTAGTCCAACAGAAAGATTGCCAGGTTCAATACGAAGTTGCTTTCAGCGACCCGCGAGAACGCGACGCATGGAACGCCATTCAAACAAAAGCAGCGTTGCGGAAAAGTTTGGCGTGATCGATAAACAGTAAAATGAAATACGCAAACAGGGTGTTAAAGTATTGCCGCACGTCGCATAACAATTAGGTGCCTGCTTGACCCGAAACAGTCACTTTGCAGTCTCCTTCGAGGTTTCCGTAGCATATTGTGATCTTTCTCCTTCGCTGCGTTTTTCTTTTTTGGTCTTGCCTCTTTATTTCAATGTTACAGTACTGAAATAAATCAACAACAACATTACTCACATGCGGCGTGTAAAAACAGAGATGGGAACAACCACCATTGTTAACAGCACATGGATTGGTTCCTGGTGGAACAGTGAGTGATGCTGCTGTCAGACCAAACAGGTCGGGGAATTGTTGGATTGTTTCTCTCGTCTGTCGACGATTTATCATCACTCGTTCGATACGTCTGCTCTGGGAGTCGGACCAATAAAGATATTCGCCCAATAAACTGTAATAATGGAAACTTCACGTTAAACATTTCCTATAACGCCACTACCAGTTCGAAATGATAAAGGAGTTGTTTGACAAAGCAATTCTTTTAGCGATATGGTCTAGCGGTACCGCGCTCAAGGTGACGTATCTAACGTGACGGGTTTGATTCGCGGCTGGGGCCGATCTCGTTTAACATAGATACCGGGTGGCTGCTGACTCGAAGAGCGCAAGCTCACTTTGCAGTCTCCCTCTATTACTGTTGAATTTTCAGTTCAATATAATTTGAAAACAACCTCAGTTATTTACTCATTTAGCCCTATCAGATGTTTCGAAAATATATTGCAAACATATTCAACAGCACTGGGCATATTAAAAGCTGTTAGAAAAAGCTTGACTAGTCAAAGGAAGTTCGCAATGGTTAATTGCAATCACAAGCAGAGCGAGGTAACGAAATTAAAAAGCACCCGCAGCAGAAAGCAATAAGAATATTTCCAGCATAACCTAAGCCGTCAATCATAAATTTTTTTGTTTCAAAGCTGACCTTAATTATACTGATTATTTTCTGCATACGAAAGAGATAGAACGATTATTATGCTAATTGGTATAATATTGAATTTCGACCTACTGAAAAGGCTTGCGAAGTGCATACCATGAATTCATTCTAATGGGTTAATTAGAAAGAACATGGCGACAAAAATAGCACCGCAAACTAATGAAGGACTTAGACATTTGAAACATAATTGAACGTTTTACATGTAAAAAAGACATAATTACTTCAATTATAAGAGCAGCCAACGTTTTGTTTTAATTTAAAACAGCTGAAATACAGACGTAAACTACTAGTTGATCAAGAAATTGTCCTGCCGGCAACCCATGGCTAAATTTTCGTTTTGCACTCCCAATAGACCCACACCAAGTGAGGGTGAATAACAATTTCAGCATCAAAATCCTTCCCAATCTCATAATTTGAGATGTACGGTAATACTTGATTCAACAGGTTATTTAGCTACAAAAGTTGATTGGCATTTCCAGTCAACACCTTTTTTTCCATCTTCCTCTATCATTAAAAAGCAATTCTCCGAACTTCACTAGTTTTTCAAGCAATAAATGGTTATTTAAAAATTCCAAACGTTGTGTCAACCAAACACAATGATACTCACATAAGTTTGAAAAAAATTACAATTCATTGCCGACATATGCCAGCTAGGCCAACTACTTAATACTAAAGCCTGTACTCGCAGAGTTTGGACTGCATAGCGAGTGGTCAAAGAGGTTGACTTTCAATCGCAAGGTCCTAGATTTAAACCTGAGTCTACCTGATGAGCGGTCAAGCCGTGAAACCAATCGTAGAATTAGTTTTTACAGGGTTTATTAAGTAAGTCTTGGCCTACCATAATACCTCTACGTCGCATTTTAAGTACGTATATAAATAATAAAACAAACACTAACCTTAACCCGAATATGTGAGGCAGATTGTTGGACAATAAAGTCGTCCTTCCTGTACCGTCTACATTAATCATTTCTATTCGGTCCATGCGTGCGTCGGCCCAGTACAACCACTCGTTGCTAGGGTCCAATGCCAGCCCTAGTAACATGACGTCATTAAATTTCAATAAATCAAAAGGCCTATAAATTGTTATTGTCGACATATTGACAGTAAACTTTTCGCAATCCATCAAATACACGCGCTGAATATTAAAAAAATAAAGGCAATGAACACAAAGCTAATCATAATTAAAATTAGCGCAACTTTTATGAAGACAAGCGCAATACTTACCATTTGGCCACTCAATATCGTTCTCAACCAGCAACACTCGATCACTGCCATCTAGATTGGCTTTTTCAATCTTTGATTTTTCTCCCCAATCAGACCAATACATTCGCCCGCCCACCGGGTCCAGGACAATAGCTCTATAAAAAAATTATTAAGTTAACATCAGAGAGAGGGGCTAATCCGTTGCACGAGATAGACCAATATGAGGTCGTTCAACTCAGTAAAACGAAACTGTAGCTGAGGTTTCGAGACAATGGAATTACATAGCGCAATGGAAATCTACGAAATGAGCGTGCTCTTGGAGTCAGCAGCCATGTGAATTACGCGTGAAATGCGATCGAGTGCAGCAATGAATTACCATCCTCATTCCTCACGAGCGGCATTGCTACGTTGGTAAAAGAAACAAGAGATCAGCTGCAGAACACATAGTCGAAAGTTGAATTGGTAGCACAACATGTCCTTTCGTGTTAACACCTTGGATTGTCAACTCCTGTTTCAATCAAGATCTTCTTCATCGTCCCATTGAGTCGAGACACAGCGATGCAGTTCCTTATTCCATCAGTCCAATACAAATTACGAGCTACCCAATCTATTGCCAAACCATCAGCACTCTCAACATCATCTGTGACAATTACTTGCGGATCTGCGAAGACATGAAAATTAAACAACTGGTTATTTTCAAATTGGAATGAACAGAAAATTTCATAGATACAGAGGGAAAATGCAAAGTGAACCTGCGCTTTTCGAGCGAGCAGGCACCTAGCATAGGTCAAATGCGATCGGCTTCAGCAGTGAATCAACCCGTTGCTAGGATGTATAACATGCGCGCGGTACCGCAGAAAGTCGAAATAATAATATCAAGAAATTACTTTTGTTCCTGATCGGCTCGATTACCACGTGCTCTTGCTGGGTTAAATTGAAAGCCTAAGGTTCGTTGTCCAGTAACATCAAAAAACAAATGCCACTGCATCAGCAATTTCTTTGGTTTAAGGCACAGCTGTTGCAGGGAAATTATATCGTGGAAACAAACCACGCAAACTGGTGATTCGCCAAAGCCAATGCAGTTTAATGTTTAGTGAAGATGTGACCGTAAAATTAGTCTTGCGATTCTTGTGCACGGTAGAATCATTACAAGCTATAACATAAAGCACTGCCTTACTCAGCAACAAACTTTAATGCAGCAAAAATAGAAAAAAAGTATGGGAGAAAACCAAATACCACGGTTTTGCCATTCCAATCCACATAATTTTCGACTATCTTTAGACTGTTTGTTGTCTTACCAGAACCATGAAGTTGGTAACGAAAAATCGCTTTCAGTTCGACATCACTCCAATACACAAACTGATCAACCGGATCAAATGCAATGGCTACAGCATGGCGGATATCGCTAGTGGATATCACCACATCACTATAGTCTCTTGTATCAAGCGATATCAAACGAAGGTCAGATCGACGAGCAACGAGAAGGAATTTTTGAGGACCTAAAAAAGTTTTTCGGGATTATGAGACGAAAACGGTAAAATTAGGGGCAGTGCGGTAAAACGGTTGGGGGAATTTTACGCAACCATTATTGCAAGACCATAGTTCATCTCACATACAGGAGAGTAGTTGCGTCTGTGAATAAGATGCTACATGGTAATTCATTGCTGCTCGGCAGTTTCCAAGCAGCAAAAAACCGATGGTCAACTGGAAAATCGACAAACATAAAAAATTCAAACTGCATCAGCCCGATTCTAGTTAGACGAGAGCGTCCAAAGCCGTGTCATTGCAATAGGATCTATTCTTCTCTGATCATGCCACAAACTTGACCACGAAATTTACGTTGCAAATCAAGTACTGTATATTAAAAGTGACAAATGATGAATAAATCAACATGGTGGCTTCAGTAACAGCTGCAGTAGATGGTCATAACATCATACAAATCCACCAATCCCATATCTTTTAACGCAACCGAAATAAATGTTGGTTAAAATGTCAACGTCAACTAAATCATTTAACACCAAAATGATTCTTGAAGATCTAAGTTATTGAAAAAAAGCATTTAATTTGACCTTACCAAATCATGGCATTCAACCAACCGTTATTGGGAGTAAAAGCACAATTAACTTTGCTTACTAACAACAGATTCATTTTAATTCTTTATTGTTATGCATTTGTCACTAAAAAGTGACAGAAGCGCTCAAGTAGAAAGCTCTAAAAATGCTTTGTTTTCAGATAATTTTCGAGAATACTTTTATCCTAGAACAATGGTTCTTCAACTGGGTTCGGTTAGGGTTAGTGTTCGGTTCGAGTTAGTTGGTGAGACTGTAGCAACGGCTCGGCCACGATCAGAATAAGTTTACACAAATACACAAAAAAGTATAAAAGTACCAAGTATAAAATTAGTATTTTTGTGTGGAATTCATGTTTTGTAAGTTTTGTTTCATTGAATAAAAAGATTTCATGTGTAACAAATCATAGTTCTCTGATGGCTAAAGTTTACACTGAGTTTTGGAATTACAAGTTACAACCAGGGGCGGAACGTGGCGGATGTATCATCCACCAGCCATTTTCAACGCTCTTTTTAAGGAATAAAATTTTTCCATAGCTTCGGACCTCTTTGATAACAGTAATCCTTACGCCTTAAGCACGCACAAATCAAAAATGTGCGAACAAAATGTATTATATTTGGTGAAGGACTCAGAGTTAGGGGCAAAAAAATTTTAAAAATTACCTTAAAAAATGTGTAAAATGCACTACAATGGCAATTACAGAATTTAAATTTTCAAAAAATTTTCCGGAGAAGCATACCCCCGAAGCCCCCTAGAGCCATATTTTTGTTCCTGAATTTGCTTCAAATTAACTGCGCTGGAAAATACATGCTTCAAGAGTGTAAAAACTTGGTGCCACCCCACCCCAAGCGTTAAAAAATCTTAAATACGCCTAATCTTAAAACTGCATCCCCCCACTAACATTCAATCCAATTTCAAAACTGCATGCTCCCACCACAATCTTCTAGATGCGCTCCTGGTTATAAGCAAGGGTACGGTTCATGCACAAAGTCCACCACGTCAACGCAGTTACATTCTATAAGTCGGGATGACATAAAATTAGTCATTTCCTTAACAACAACCTCAGATCCTATTTTCAAACTCACATTTTAAGAACCAAGGCTGTAACTACAAGAACAAATATATTTAATAGCACCACTGCATCTTGATCTCTTAGCCCGTCTAGATATCTTCTACCCCGGTCTTTGTGCAATGCTGTTTTTGGTTGTTAAATGCAAATACTCAAGGCTATGGCAATATTCAGCTTTAAATTTTAAAAATATATCTGACACCATTAAGCATGCGCAACAAGTCACAGTTGTGCAACATACTGTAATATGTCGTAACATGGCAGTCAAATATACCGCAAACTTACCGTTGGAGCATGTCTTTTCATCAATGTTAATTTTCACGCCAGTTGGACAGGCACATTTATAATACGGAAAATCAGGAGAAAGCAAACACAGATGAGAACATCCACCATTGGATTTTTCACAAGGACTTGCTCCTAAATATCATTAATAATTTCGTCTTTAATGGTAGGTAAATACATTGATATTATATAACCGGCCGGGCGGCTCAGAGGTTAAGCACACCGTTCTCGGTGCAGGAGGTCCGGCGTTCGATTCCCGGGCTTGGCGTTCGATTCCCGGGCTTGTCCAATCGGACATAGTGTCGCCAACAGCTAGCCATGGCTGCGACGTTTTGTCAGAGCTGTGCTGCCCAGACGCCAAGCTGCGGAGATGGACCCAGCCACTGGTAGCGCGTTTGGGCGTAACACCGCGAGTATAGAAAGATTTGATTTTTTTATTAATATTAATAACATCGAAGTTTTATTTGGCGATATTGTCACCACAAATAGCCAAACTGTGCTTTACACAAAGATCATAAATCAAAAACAAAGTTTTAGGATAAACAAAACGAGAAAACAAGAACGTGCGCGAGAAATGGATGTCAAAAAGGTAGAAATAGACAAGTCGTATTATAAATGTCTGCTACGCACGCTGCAAATCAATCACTTAAGTGTAGCAATTTTTTGCAGTCCTCCCAACAAATGATTTCCGAACTTCAATAACAAAGACAGTTTGAGCAGTCCTATTAAAAACCACTCGGCAGAAAAATGTTAAAACAACATTTACAAAACATAAATGAAAAGATAAGAAGCAAAATATAGTGTTGATAGACCCTCACACATTTCTTAGATCAGGGGTGGGTAACTTTTTTAGTCGGCGGGCCATACGTGGGAAGACGAAGTCCTTCTCGGGCCGGATTATTAGGTGGATCGAGTTCAATATGTTCAACAGCTACTATTGTGAGGGTCGCTCTAATTGGAAAGCAAAAAAAGGTCTACACACTCCTCAGATGTCCTGTTTTCTACCGAAAATATCGGTGAAGCAGTGGCGTAGCAAAAAACTTCAAAAGGGGGGCCATAATTTCCACATTTTGTTGATCGTCTTTTCATTCAGAACTACTTTAAAGCTGATTGAGAAGGAAGAAAGGCTCTAGGGGGGTCCGGGGACATGCTCCCCCGGAAAATTTTTGAAAGTTTACATGCTGTAATGACTATTTTAGTGCTTTTTAAATAAATTTCACGTAAATTTTGTTTAAATTTTTTGACCTTAATTCTGAGTGCTTCGCCAAATGTGATTCATTTTGTTCACGCATTTTCGATTATGACTGTCCAAGGCTTATCGCTATAGAAGAATATTAGAAATTATGGAAAAATTGTATGCATCAACAACACTTTGAAAATGACTGATGGGAGGATGCATACCCCTTATCCTAGCCCCCCTGGATCCGCCCCAGAAACCATCAAAAGAGCCTGGCATATTTCAATCACTTAGCACCATTAATTTTGTTCTTTTTTACTAAAAGGCAGAGTCAAAAGGGGGGGGGGGGGGGGGGAGGGCAAGGCACAATGCTTTTCCCCCTAAATACGCTTCTGCGGTGAAAAGCAAAAAGTCTACTTTTTTTCAAATGTCCTATAAAAAAATATAAGGTGTTCGGCTTGATTCGCGATCTGAGGTCATATTTCTGTAAGTGCCAGCGGGCCGCATAAAATGGTCTCGCGGGCCGAATCCGGCCCGCGGGCCGTATGTTGCCCATGCCTGTCTTAGATGAACTTACCGATATTATCACCGCAATTGCCCACGTTTTTCAATAAAAAATAATGTCAAAAGAAGTCTTCACTTTATTCAGCTCTAAAATGGCTGATATAGCCTATTTGGAAATAGGACCTTAGCGTCGTGACTCACTCGGCGTCAAAACAAGGTTGTGGGGTTTGAATTCTGGTTCGGGATCAAATTAGAGTTTTGGGTTAGTACTCTGGCAAGGTGCCTCCATGCTCAATTGTTCCAAGCCGAACCGGTCACGCCAAATAGTCGCGCGCTCCACTTTCATCATTTTTATCCTTGACCAGTACCTCAGACTCAGTTGTTAAGCTATGGTTGAGGGAGATCTGGGGTTCGATTCCCGGGGCGGTCAAATTGGACACAGTGTCCGTCGCCAATGGCTCGCCACCACTGCAACGTTTGTTCAGAGCTGTGTTGTCCAGGCGCTATGCCGCGAAGAAGGGCCCCGCAACTCGTTAAACGCTTCGGCGTAATACCGCAAGTAGAATGAAGATTTGATTGGTTTTCTTATATTTTCATCCTTCTTTCCCTTAGAGACTGAAGTGCTACATTATTTAAGCTCGCTTATGAGCAGTGGCTTTTTTAGCTGTTCGTAGCAAAAAATAAATCCGAGGCTATACTGACAGTTATAAATACCCTTTTCTCAATATTTTAGCTTCACTGGTTAAATGGATTATGTCTGAACACTAATGCTAATTCCCATCATTGCAAAACTTTGAAGATTGCCGTAAAAAATCTCTTAAGATACTGATTATTGTTTGTAGTAAGAAAAAGGCAAAATAAATACAGGTGCAGGGATTAAATTTCACTTAAAACCCAAAACAAAGCCTTATCGCTTTAACAAAGTATGTATGCATAATTAACTATGATGTACCACCGCTGTCTTTGTATTTAATTTAACTACTGTTTAGTACACATTAAGCTATTACGTCTCTAAAAACTAAGCAGAGTATAAGGTTTAAAAGCTTTGGATATCACTGTACAAGATTATGAAAAAATCTGCATACACAGTCGATACATCATAATGAAAATTAGTGGTTAAACTGAACATTAAAACTTAATACAAAAACTAAAATATTTGCCAACTGTTAATTTCTGATGATATTTGACCAACATCAACAAATTACGAGAAATTGATATTGCACTTTGTAATGATATATGCTCAAGCTAAAACAATCCACAGAAACTGCATAAATACAATTGTAAAAATGCTCGAACGTAACAGCTTACGACCAGTCTAATTTATCGACCAATGTAGTTGGAGCGCAGAACTATCAAATGGGGTTATAATTAAAAAAAAAAAATTACCGTAAGCAACTACAACTACAATAATATACACACATAACGTACTGTACTATTCAAGTTATAAAACCACCAAAAATCAAATCATCATTATACTGGCGGTATTACAACGAAGCGTGGAACGAGTGGCGGGGCCCATCTCCGCGGCTCAGCGCCTTGGCATTGGGCAACGCAGTTACGAAGAAAATCGTAGTGGTGGTGAGGGGTTGCTGACACTGTATCCGACTCGACCGGCCGGGGAATTAAACCTCAGACCTCTCGCACTGATAGCAGTGTGCTAAACATCTGAGTAACCGGTCGGTCAGGAATGGAAATAAAATGAAAGATCGCGGAACTCAGCAAAACTGGAAAACCATGATCGTGACTTAAACTACTTAGTTCTAAACCCAGATCAGCCTCTTCGGGGTAGCATCCAACAGACGATCTTTCATTTTGAAGAAGGATCTCGACTCTGCGGTAGTAATAACCAGCAAGGAACAGCAACATTTTACAAAAACTACAAAAATGCAAAAAAGTAGTTTCTGTATAGTGGCTAATCTAGCGGTAATTGGCAAGCAGTATACACCATAAAGCATTGGTATATTTGGCCAACAACTGCCAGGCAATCAAAGGTGTTTATGGCCGAGTACTTAAAAGATATATCAAGTAACGGGACAGGACTTGTAAAGTTGACCGGCTCGGTTTTAGTGTTTGGGTTAGAGCAGGGATGTCCAACCTTTTTATTTAATGAGCCGCATTGCAAACTACAATATGTAATTGCGCCGCAAAACCACCAGAATAGCTCAGTACCATGGAAGATGCTCAACACAAGTAATCATTACTTGGACCGCAATTAGGAGCGTTTTTAGCTTGAAGAACACCTCGTAGGTTTTGCAGGAAACGAAAGATTTTTCTTATAATCAGAGGCTCATTCAGATTTTGATTAAGGGATGGGGGCGCAGCCCCCAGCCGCCCAAAGATTTTTTTTGCGATTTTCACGCAAAAAACTTATTTTCGCTCACTTTGTTATCGAAAGAGACGTATACTGGTACCTGCAAGCGAGTGCGGTCACTATAGACAATACGGAATTCAAAAATAAATCAGAAGCCGATGCTCGATGTCTGAGAGTAGAAGTTTGATTAAAATAAATGAAAGGAGGCTGCAACCATTATTATTTTGAGCAATCGTAAACTAAAAGTTAGATTTCAGCAGCTTATAACAAATTTCTTGAACGCCAGAGCCAAGAGGGAGGGAGCATGACACGGTGCCCTCCCTGTGTGAGTCTATGATTGTAATCCAAAAATTGACGCTTGACGGCCTAATGCCCAGTGTCGACTTTTTGAAAATCGACGGCGCACCTGCTAGCGTCAACGAAAAGTTGAAGACGTCAATTGGCACCGTCAAGTTAGCGGCGTCCACGCATTTCACTGCCGATAACCATTTCAAAAATGTTAATTCAGTTTTAGCGAGATGGTTTTCACTCAAAGCCATGTCTAAAACATTAAAATAATTTTTATGAGCAAACGGTGCGTTTTCGGAGAAATCAAAAAATTTTCAAGATGATAACATGTCTCATAATTAAGATTTCTGCAAACGTGTTCTCTATGAAAGATACTATGCGACACACCACACAGTTGCAACAGCTGTCACAAGATTTTTCAAAGTAGTTCAGGCCCAAACAGTACTTCAAATCGAAAAAAGTGCAGGGTTTCAAGTTATAGCAGATTTGATCGCCGTCATAGAAAGCGTTTCCAAATATGAGGTGGCTATTATTGTGAAAAGGTTATTAGGCTAACCAATGACTTAAAATTGTTTATGTTAATAATTTTATTTATTAAATATAAAGTATTTTGGTTAAACTACGTGAAGGTTCTTGCGCGCACTACTTGATAAAATTGCTAAAAATTTTTTTTCACTGCCAGTCGATAGTGGGCCACATCTAAACATTAAGTGGGCCGCAATGCGGCCCGCAGGTTGGACATCCCTGGGTTAGAACCGAGGTTAAGTGTCCCAAAGTCGAGTCAGTCAGGCCGATCAGTGGCGCACCCATCAAGTAATCACATGGGCAATGCATCATTAAATAATCTTCAGAAGGAAATTAACAAAGCCGAACCGGAAGTAATAGAGCGCAATAGCAGCGTAATAAACCAACTGGTGTGCTGTTAACTTTCTATGTCCTTAGTCCAGGGATGGCGAACCACTGACCCGCGGGTCACTGAGTGACCCACTTGCAGATTTCAGAGACCCACTTGTAGTTTCGAAAACTGTAGGAACAAACGGTAACGAACATTTTCGCAGTGAAGAAAGGTTTATCTGCCTATGCTGTGGCATTGAAAAGCTTTGATTTGCTGTTCACACACAATAGCCTATTTGCGGCAAGCTGGGAATTTCTGAGGTGAAGGCTTTTTTTTGCTCTTCGCATAGATTTCGGCGGAATTTGCGACATCATAAGGCGCAAAGATCTTTGTTTTGCTCTCCCAGTTCAAGTCCCTCATCAATAGCATTACATCCGTGACCCACGTTTTTTCTTTTTTCGGTCAACAACCTTACATTTGACCCACCACTTAAAAGGTTCGTCATCCCTGCCTTAGTCTAAGCGCACTAAGAGTCGGTACATAGACCACCACAAGCAGAATTCTACAAACTGGACTAAGCGACTTATTAGAAAGTGTTTTGGGCACAAACCAGCAAATTGGATGACGTCACTTGATTTTGATCACGCAGTTTTTGGATCAGTCATGAATCGTTTTAAAAATATTTAACGCTTAAATGCACTTAAAATGAAAATATACGGAAGAATTTTTCATATAATAAGTTCTCAGTCAACTCAAGACAGCCTCAAGTATCAATAACAAGCTTACGACACAGCATCATATTGATTTCATGGCAGGATTCGAAAGTTGAAAACAAGCCGTCGACTTCAGGCTAGTAAGTGACCAGATTTCGACTTCAAAGAGCTCTCGCCGACGTCAGATTCAGCGATTTTACGACACAATGGAAAGCAGTAAAGCGTAACCGAATTATACGATTATATGCTTTCATATGAACCGTTATGAAAAATATGCGACGAAATTACCTATGATGCCATTTTAATGAAAGAAAATATAGAAAGAGACTTGATAAAACCATATTACTGTGCGCTTTTGCATTTTATTACCGAGTTTTATGAGGTTTTAAAATGCTTTGATGAGCTCATATGCTGATATCCTCACAATCAGCCACGATTTATCTTGCAAATTACAGTGATTTACTCGTAAGCTACAATAATACGAAATATCTATGCAGATACCAGTCTTTTTCAGGATCACAAATAGAAATAATTACAGCATCCAGGACAAAAACATGCAATTTTTGTAAAAATTCTTAGTCTTAAACTTTCATAACTGTTAAACCTGCAACAAAACTTTTAAAAGTAGCAGATAATTGCACCTTTTACTCAGTTGAGTGGTTTACTCGATCTTGCGAAAATTCGCCAGCGTACACAATGCGCAAAGTGCAAGCTTAATACATCACGATCAAAAACTGTCGAAAAATGGCTACAGTACCTACATCGGCATGTTTGTTTTTGTTAGCCTAACCCCCATGGCGAATTTTGCTACATAGTAGCATATTCTTGATTATGACATGAAGCAACAGATATTAATTAATAAAGACACGGCAATTGAACGTATGGACTGAGTGATTAAAGAACAAAAAATTGAAAGTATAATAAACAAACAGAAGGAATTAACGATACTATTACCAAGCGAAGAGATAGTTGATTCTTATGAGTTAATCACTATGTTTCCTGGTTGCATAACGAAACCCTCAATACTCGAAACTTCAAAAAATCAACTAGTTTCGAGCTGGAACATTCGAGAATTCTGGGCTAATTTTCGCGGTTGGATGCCTGCAGCAAAGTCTTTTCACTAAGACAAGTTGGTACATACTTCTAGTGTTTCCCTATTTACGCAGGCGCTACAACTTATTACGCTGGCAATGTTTCGGAGTCAAAAAATTTCAGATTTTACAGTCAAGAAAGTACAACACAGGTTGCGCCTGTTTTGGAATGTTTTGCTCCATTTTTTTCCACAAGATTTCATGGAGTTTGGCTGATATGTGTAATATCGGTACCTCAACGTCACATCTAGGAATTTCGCACAACGTGAAATTACGTAACACTAAACTAAATACTAAGTAAATTAAGCATTCTCTCAGTGTTTTGTAAAGCGGGCTGAAAAGTCTATTGCAGTTTTAAATCAGGCACGCGATTTCATGCCATTGCAACTATATAACCCAGTCCTAATCAAGAGTACTGAGCACTTCGCAATCACTTGTACAATCAAATTTTGCAAATCATAATCAACTTTTGAACTGCGGGGTCGAAAATTTGTTAATGTTGCAAAAAGACCTCAGGCTTTAAACTCCCCCAAAAAATGAAGATGAGGGCCTGGAATGGGCACATTGTTTATATACAATACATGCAAGCACTAATGGGCCAAGATAAAAAAAATGCACATCTACATTACATTAGCTAGCATAAAAGTTGAGTACATCATAAATTTTCGTCATTTCCAACAACTCGCATAATGTTTATACTTAGTACCATAAAATGTTAGATGCTTCGAGACTTACCAAAAAGATACTGCTCGTATAACATGGCGTGTTTAATCTCCCTACCAATCTTATTATTACCAACCGTGATGGAGATATAATCTACTCAATGTGCTCACTTATCTAGTTCCAACTAACTGCGGTAAGATTTTAATCTAGCTGACAAACAGTAAATGATAACGCGCACACAACTGAGAATAATGTTAGGAAACTTAATAGAATTTAAGTTGTGCCTAGAAAATTATAACTTAAAACCTTTATTTAATGAACAACTTTTCCCATTTTTTCCAATTTTAAGGCCATTTTGAGCACAAAAAAATTTTTTGTTGCAAGTACGCATACAATTCCTAACTTTAATTCCCATTTGGCGAGAAATCATCACCAGTTTTTGATGTACCGGAACACATATTATATATTTAGCAAGCAGCAACTACGAAACTGGTCTTGCATAGGGTAGACTTGTACCAGTTGAAATAATATCAAGCTTTCGACTTATTTATCTCAAAACAACATTGTAGCTTCGAAAAAAATAAACGCCACAACATTTAGTTCAAACATCTAATAAAGCAGTGATTCTTAAACTGTTTTGGTTTGTGGCCTCTCTTCCGGAGACCCCTAATACCAGTGACCCCCTATTACATTTTATGTCAGTAGTTTACTCATAGTAAGTACAACCGCCTGCCGTACTAGTAGTGGTGTTTTTAGGATTCGGTTTCATTGAGAAAAATTGCGCGTGAAACGTTTGGCCTTGTGCGTGATCATGCGGTGTTCGTCGTAAGCCGTAAAAAATTTGTGGGAGGCCATGAGTGTAGTATGCACCGCCTGTGTACACATTGGAGCTGTATTTTCTCATGTGTTTCTAACATTTAACAGGGGCATGCCCGCCATTAGCTCCATGACGCCACTGCATGTATATGCTTCGAACTTATAGCGCTTAATCCTTGTGCTGGCTATAAGTTCATTAAAAATGCAACAATTACCGGCGCAGCCAAACATAAAAAAGGGGAGGGACAATTTTTTCCATTGAATTACTGGTACTGAGGTTTCAGTCAGGCCTATCAGTTTAAATTGAAGAATAAGTGATTTGATTCCATTGTTGCACTATAAGTAATTTCAAAGTTTTTTATGCCTCTGCAACGATGGAAGCGTGAATGCTCAAGTGTTCAATAAGGCATACTTTTATATACTAACTGCGCTCTGATTTTTTCGGAAAGAAGCCAAAAATCGCTCGCTTTTTTTCTCGTCGCCTTTCTGCACGTGTGAAACTGCGCTGATACCACTGACTTGCCCCACGCTGCATTTATCGCAGATGCAGGTGTAAGATTCAATGTAAACATGGCTTTCATCGCTGACGTCAACATACTGGGGCAGTGCTCTCAGACTGCAGCTATCGATCGGACCCCGTGAAACGGATTCTCTCTTAGTTTTGAAGTCTTGAGTTAAGATCTAAACTGACGCAGTTAGCGTAGCCGATAATCGCTACCTTCACCTATGCATTAACTATATTTTTTAAGAACAAAGCAATCTCCTAGCTTATAGGAAAAATATATCATCCTCAGAAAAATATATCATCCTCAGCTGAATCTGCCTCTTCATCCTCAGCTCCTTATTCAAATAGAATTTTTGAATAAGGACCTGAGGACGAGGGATAGACCTAATTGAGCTTTGTTTTCTCAAGTTACAAAAAATAATTCTTTGGAGAAAAAGTCTCCATTACGCACCGCTTTCTTCTTTGGAATAGAAAAACAAATGATTTGCATCCTTTTCTTTTCGGTCCATAAAAATTTTTGTTGATTGTTGACTGTTTATTAATGCGCTAATACACATTTTAAGCAGAAAAAATGTGACAGCGATTGATCATTTGTTGCGCTCGGTTGTGTAAACTGTTGAGGGAAGTCAGTTCAACGCTTTGGCAATACAATATGGCAGGTTGTCGACACAGCGGCATTATTCGATTACAACCCATGTTTATTCACGAAAATTTGATTCAGTTGATCATTCAACAAATTACTTCCTCTCCCCCCGCTTTTCTGGCGATTCAATCAATAGTCATGCTCAAGTTAAATAGTATTTTAAACGGGGATTCTATTGTTTAATAATTTTTTTAAATCTGCATTTAGAATAGGGGGGAGAACTGGTCCCCCTAATCCCCCGCCCCCCTGGCTGAGTTGGTGAAACAAATGGTTGATTTTTTTGTTTTGCAGTAGTCGAGCGGTTGCGTGCCGAACTGATATCCAAATAGTACCAGCGGCTATTTTATAGATTTAGAATTCGGTTATGGAATGAAAATTCTGGATTTGAAAAAAAAAGAATCGGAATTATTCTAGAATACGTAATTATTCTGAAATGGACATCCCTATGGTCTAGTCGGTAATTGCCATCAATAAATCTTGCGCTTTGCCCTACTGGTTAATATCGCGTGGCCCACTAGCTGGGCCAATGGCCCCGGTTGTCGGTTGAGCACCTATGATCTACAAGTCATTTCAGGCACTGAATGACACAGACATTGTAATACCTGATTTTTGTCTCTTTGAATTGTAAACTTGTAAATCCATTGGAAAAATATTTTCTTTCTTGATAATATGTGGTATTCCTGAGCCATTTTTTGGAAGAGACTGCAACGAGTTTGTTGCCCAATCGGTCCAATATATTTTGTCACCATATAAAGAAATTGCAAAGGGATGTTGCAAAGCACCAAAAACTTTGGAATCGTCAGAATCTGGAAGATCATCTTGATCAAATGGAGGGGAAGTAGTCGTGATGGGTAAAGATGAAAGGATTCCGCCTTGAGGGAGAAAACTCTGGCGTATCTCGTTCTCATTTACAACCACTTCCCTGAAAAAACATTTCTATTAAACTCAAACTTAAAGAGTATTTAGGGGAGACTGCAAAATGAGCTTGCGCTCTACGAGTCAAGAGCCACCGGAAGCATATATGTCAAATGCAGTAGGCTTCAACCGTGAGTTAAACCCGTCAAGTAGAAACAGCAAGTAGAGAGGGATCGCTAAACTATGTCGCTTACATTTATTTACATTTAATATCATACTCTCGTCAAACACTAATGCATAATCAAGAATTTTTAAAGCACATTATACCCAGACATAGCCTCTTACTCTGAACGACAAAACAACGAATGTTAAAAACTGCTTCAGTGACATGGGAAGTCACCGATAACACTATGATCGCAATTTTATAAAGTCTTCAGTATACTTTAACCGAGTTACAAACCCAATCTTCCAACGTTAATTATATTCGGAAAAAAACCGAAACTTACCATCCAAATCTTGAGTGCTGCATATCTTTCAGCACACTTGGTGACAACTTTTCCAAGAAAACAAAACGACAGAAAAAAATACGCAAAACTGTGGTACTATGCCAATTAAAATTTGTTTTTATTTCAAGTCATATTTTGTTCTAAGGACAGCAGTATGAAATCGAAGCCGAGAATATACAGGCTTTTAACTGTAGCAACTATAACTCACGCCCGCAAACATAAGCAATATTTCTTCGAAAGTTTCAAAAGTATGAATAAAGTGCAAAAATAGCACCATCATTTTTCATTGATAACCAGTTCTTATTGTCAATACGCAACAGGATTTTAAGCGAAAAGATCAAGAAATACTGTTACCGCCCAGTGCCATCCATATTCATCCTATAAATCGCATGATAGTTGGCCTCCACCCAGTAAACCTTTTCGTCTTCATAGTCAAGAGTAAGTCCATTAGGCCAGTAAATTTTGTCACTGACTAAGGTCTGTCGCTTTGTGCCATCCATGCCAGCTCTCTCAATCTTAGGAATTTCGCCCCAGTCTGTCCAGTACATATATCTGCATAAAAAAATTAAAATATTTAAATTGGCTCGCTTACACCGATGTGCGCCTACTAAACACCAAAAAATACAGACTGTTGGATCGAGTACACCAACTGTATAATATTGTTACATTTAGGGGGCATCTCGACTTTGATAACCATGAGGTTCTTCGGTGCTCCCTGCCTTTAAATCGCAATGTAAAGTGAGATAACGTTGTATCGCCGACTTTTGTAACGATTTGAAGGAAATCAATAAATTTACTATTTCGTTAGAAGGTACAAAATTTTCTGCACACATTAAGTAGGCTAAATAAAGTTGCATAAGATTCGAGAACTTTGTCACACAGTTAGCACACTTGCTCGTCTTGTGGACGCTGTAAGACAAGTCTAACAATTGTTCCCTCAAATTAAGGGGTCAAGTTAAAAAAAAAACAAGCGTAAAGAGTAAACACTACACACAAGCGCTTCACCAATCAACCAAACGGTATTCAAGAAACGTATTGATCACAAAAAGTGCACTCCTTATAACCAACTGGAGGGCAATAAACAAACGAGAGGTGTACTGCATATTGGTAAGATAAAAGGTTTCACATTACATAGGCACGTAATTGTACTACACGTAGCTGTACTATATGTGAATTTTTGATGTTAAAACTTACGCAGTGTGAGGATCAACAGCTATTGCCCGTGGTTGGTCCAAGTTTCCCCAAATGAGCACTTTCTTTGATGATCCATTAAGTTCACTCACTTTAATACGTTTGCTTTTAGCATCTGACCAATAAACCTTTTGGCCGATCCAATCACATGCCAAACCATCAGGCTGTTCTCCAACTGATTCGACTACAGTAGATTTTGCGTGGTGAGCATCAGACAGATTTGTGCGCTGAATTTTACCCTAAAGACAAAAATCAAGGACCAATCAGATACTGATAGATTTTTACCCAATACTAGGCCTACAGTAATAGCCAGCACATGATTTACAATGTTCCTTTAAATAAGACATTAGCGCTAGAAGCAACAAATCAAGAGTCATTCCAGAGCAATTTAAACACAGTACTAAGATCGTTGGATGCAACAGATATTGGTGTCGCACATCACTTAAATTGCAGTAAATTTTTTCGTCAAGATCAGTAACTTGCAATTAACGCTGCCACAAAGGTAGTTGCAAACAGATCGGTACTACAGAAAGTAGCATTTTTAAGCTAAAATCTAAAAGTAACTGTTGCAGTTTTAGAAAATGCAGCAGGCTATTCTTAATGACCTAAAAGAAAACTTCATAACAAGCTAATGGCTCAATTAAACTTTTTTTGATTTTGTTGAGTTGAAATTTTTTTTTACTACTACACAGTTTTAGTAGAAAATGGTTACTGGCAGATCTCATTAAAAGGGAAGTGAAGAGCAAAACTGTTTTTTCAGAAATGGCGTTAAAAATTACGCTGAGTTTTATACTGACTGCAGAAATTTTCAATCATTTTTAATTAACCAGAAATTAAACGTTAAACTTGTGATCATGACGTCATGGAGGTCTGTGACGTCATTGAAAAACGCATGGATTACAGGCAGCGGTAAGGTTTGCGTAGTTGCGTACGTGCAGTGGTGCGGAAAATACAGACTTCCATAAAGTCATGATCACAAGTTTAACGTTTAATTTCTGGTTAATTAAAAATGATTGAAACTTTCTGCAGTCAGTATAGAACTCAGTGTAATTTTTAAAGCCATTTCTGAAAAAACAGTTTTGCTCTTCAGTTCCCCTTCAAAGTTAACGAAGAATTTTTTATAAAGACTATTTTAAGAAAATCATAGGGAAAACGGCCAATTGACATTTTTCATAGCGAAGAAAAGCGCACGAGGCATTTGGTAAATAACTTGAAACAAAACTTTCTCACAGCTTCTCCAACAAACAGGGCATCAAAATTACAATGTCTCATATCACTATCTGACTTTTCAACAAGATTTCAACCTCAACTGAATTCAGTTTAATTACCAAAATGATAAATGATTATATTACACACTGAAAGTTTATCCACAGCCTAACGGTAGAAGTGTATACTGGAAGGCAATTTTTTTTTAAATGTAATTTTTAAACAAGATCATCCAGAAATTACCGAATCAATCCAAAAGATTAGCTTCTGAGTGTAGACATAATCGCATGCTCCTGCTTGGTTGAGTTTGCTAGCAATGATCTCACTCTTGTTAGGATTGTCCAATGAGACTAATCGTACATCAGCACTGTTTGCCAAGAGTATTTGCAAAGCTTCTGTATCTACAAATAATAAACGAAACACAATATGGTAAACATAATTTCCGAAGTAACCCAAAAAGTACTGTAGGGACACTAATAAGTCCTAGTTCATAAAGCTTAGTCAAGAAAGAGACGAGCTTACATGAATTACAAGTTTATCATACCAGTAAAACCAAAACTTCATATAAAATATGAAAACGACGTCTTCCACACTTATAAAAACCATTATTGCAAATATTAGTAATCAAACCCAAGTGTGAAAGCAAGAAAAAAAATTCTTCAGACACTTACACTTTCTGAATAAATATCTCAACTTCTATCATAAAGGTAATGATTATTAGTGTTCACACAGTAGGTTTGCTCTAAAATCTCATTAGAAAGAATAAGTATCCATCAATACCATAACAAAAGTTCTTACAGTTGCTGTTTTAATATAGCTGTAAAAACATTGACTATACTCGATTTAAATGACATATTATGATTCCACTTTGAATAGCTATGGTCTATGTGTAAGATAAGCTACCATATTGTCAACTGGTCAATAAACGCTAAATTAAAACAAAGCCAACATGGGAAAGCCTGGGGTTAGACTCAGTATATAGTTTCTATTGTGATTTCATAGCATAACAAAATCAAAGGCAAATACAAAATACTGCCCATCAACTTAGTATAATGATGGAATAACATTTGATTATAGTCAATTGAGATAATGCGCGCAAAACTTAAATTCATTGTATTGCGCGTTTCGTTACATTACTTTTGAACGGCATTACTTTCAATCCTCTTTCCTTTTTCATCTTCTAGAACACTTATATTATTTCTCACCAACTTAATATAATACGAACAAAATTTTTAAGCGCGTTTGGCAGTGCCATTAGTTTGCCAGGAAACACCCAAAAATGCGGAAAAATTAAGTTTGCGAGTGAGTTTCGTAACTTTGCTATTATTTCGTCACAGAAGACTAAAACCGAACGTTCTTTTGTGCAGTAGGTACCGGTATAGTTTAAGACGCATTAGATTGCGATCAAATTTGGAAAAATTCCAATATAATTTTTTCCAGATATTCTACAAAGCGTGCATTCAACCCGCAATTTAAAAAGGCGAACATGCGCGTAGCGGCCAAAAAACGCAGGGTCGGGGAGGCGGGATTGGGATCAGGGAAGTTGGGGTTGGGGGGGTGGGGTCAGGAAAGTTGGGGTCCCAGATCGTGACACCATATTTCCCCGCTCCCCCGGATCATCCCACATTTCTCCCAACACTTCCCCGCACTCCCCACATCTCCTTTCCCAACACCAACCCAACATCCTTTGCCCCCACCCCAACATCCTTTCCACACCTTTCCTTACACCCCAAACACATTTCTTCACACCCCAAACACACTTCCACACACCTACTCCCCATCCCCCATATCTCCCAACACATCTTCCCTTACCTCCCCCTCACATTTTCCCACTCCTTCCATATTTCCCCCCTACTTGACCCAACTACCAAAAATTCCCCCACCATCCATACACCCCCAAACTCTTTATACTCCCCCATGCTCTACCCTATTCTTCCACATTAGTGCTATTATGCCTATTAATCCCATCAGTCATTTGCGGACTGCAAACTGCATGTAAACAAGTAGTCGCAGCGAATTAAAATGCAAATAGAATTGGTATACGTCACAAAGTGCTTTATAACAGACCATGGCAATGGGCTTATTAATGCATAACACGCCTTCGAATGCGCGCACCATCATTGCAATGCGTTTGCCGCGGTTTAGCCAAAAAGTGTCAAATGCGCGGATTGTGCGTATAATTGCCGCGTAAGTAACTGTAGGGAGTTGGCGATCCAATTTTTTTTGGAAAAGGAGGTCTATGCAATGATGTATATTGTATGTGCGTTTTCGTATTTTTCTCTTAGTGTAAGTGAAGCTACACCATTTTTTTCAGAAAAAGCACGCGCATTACCTCAATTGAACATATGATATCTTTAAAACCGATACTTTTATCAATATTAGCAAGCACATATTCAATTTTTATATCAAAGTTTAGTTTTTACAATGAAATAGACATATTTGCAAAAGTAGGAGCTTTAAAATAAGAAAATGGCTATTTTTACGGGCCCGTAACATTTGTCGCTTTGATATGTTTTATTGCTTCGTCATGCTCTTGTAGAAGCAAAAGAGTGCGAAGGGATAATAAAAGAAATCAAGTGCTTATTTGTACAGGCCCGTACAAATACCAACTGCTTTAAAATAAACTCAATACCTTCATTACTTGAAGAAAAACTGACGATCAATAAAATAAAAAGCAACGTATTAAGCATAAAGTTGAGTTTCGTCATTGTTGGGAAAATCTTCTTTTTAACAGTTAAAACTAGAGCGACATACACAGCACATTACCATGTGCATTATCGCTTAGAATACATGTTAGAACAGTCAAAGCTCATCAATTTTTAAGCAGCATCTATTTCTTGTACAGTAAATATCACAAATATAACAAGTTACAGATTGTGATTAATAGTGATACATCTGCAAAATAAATGGACAACAATGTATTTTTCGAATAAAACCTTCATTATACTTGTAGTACAATTGGTACGCCAAAACAGGCAACAGTAAGAGTTTTAGTGAGTGGTGGGGCACAGGGGCCTATCTCTACAGCTTGATGGAAGGGCAGCACAGCTTCAAACCACAACAACACACCACAAAGATGGCAAGCCATTGGCAATACTGTGTTCGATTTGATTGGCACAATATAATCAAACCCCATCTTTCCCACACCAGTAGCATTGAAGTAATCTCGTTATCACTACCGGTACGCTAACTCCCCTGATGCAATGCATTTCTTATAAGGGATTTTTTGACAAACCTCTTTTGTGATGAATTAATAATGCACTTATATATTTAGCAATCAGCATGAGTACACCAGTAAAAAATGAATTACGATGGCCTGCTTAAACACTCATAAAACTAAGTGGCTATTCTTACAAACCCAGACAAATAAGGACTTTGTTTATTTTATTAGCCTACTTTGTCACACCCTCTGGATCAGGGTAAGCAGCTGCCAGCTAAGCATAATTTATCAGATTGGAGTTTTCACCATGTTATGGATATCTCTTCCAAAGTAGAAGGAATGTCCTGGATACCGAATGCATATCCGGTATTTTGTTTTCTACGTCCAAAAAATGTTTCAAGATCCTAGTAGCATTGTAATGTGTTTCTACTTTTAAATGTAGAGCGGTTTTGTAACATTATGCAAGTTGAAGTCTTTAATTTAACGTCTTTAGTTGAATAATCAGCTGTTTGTATTAAACTTTGACGTAATTGCCCATCAAATAAATAAATATTATCATTCCAGATTTACTGCAGGATCGATTTTTTGCAGTAATTTAATGGTATTTAAAAACTATAAACGTTGCGTTTTTTAGTAGCTTTGATGATAGCGCAAAATATATTGTGAAAATTCAAGTTCAAGCTTGCCTTGTACCGACCTCTTAGCATAATGACTAAAGACATCACTATTGTGAGAGGCTAGCCTTTGTTGCGACGTTTTTTTTTGAAATTCAAAATTGTGTTGCCCGGGCGCAGAGATGGGCTCCGCCACTCGTTACATGCTTAGGCGTAATATCACAAGAATGATAAAGATTCAATCTTTTTTGAAGTTTGCTTTGCAATGGATATTACCAATAGCTCACAAGCGCAATACTGCAAAAATCAACACAATATGTGTGGTACCGGTAATTGTTAACCCAATTGCTTTACTCGTAAAATCACGTCACTGACGCAGGCCACACGCTTCATCAAGTTTTCTTCTCGCTTGATGCATAGTATGAGCGCAAAATTTTGTCACAACAATGCTGAGATTTTGTGCTGTTACACTTTGGAACTGTTTTAACTACTGTGCAATGTGCATGCAGTCAACTTTAAGTGAAATAATGAAAACACTCCGAAGGCCAGATATATGTCGCCCCCTTTGGTATTAAACCCAAAGAAACACTGCTGCTGCTCCTGTCGAATAAACGATTGTGGCAGCTGACTGACTAGGCGTTCGATTTTCAGCACACTCTTGACCAAAATCCACACTTTTAACACACTTCTTCTCACTCAAAATATAAAGCCTAACCTTAAAAACGTGTTGCTACATTAACGTGGTGTCGTGGATTGGAGTTGAATTAAAAGCTATCAGTAAAATGGTCATTACGATGACATCAACTGAGCTACTGTTGCTTGAACACGTTGCTGAATAGGCCAACTTACGGTAGGTAACATAATGAAGTCCAGTTTTATAGACGCAATGCTTTAGGAAGTTTCCTGTGTGTCACATGACTCCATGCAATACTTTTAGGGCTCACTAGTCGAGCAAATATCGGATATCCGATAAGTTAGATTTGCCGGATAGCATATCCGGTAAGTTAGATTTGCAAGACATCCGGTAAGTTACCATAGATTTGTCGGATATCCAGTATCGGCAAATTTGCTATACTGCACATCCCTACAAATTAGGACAAAAAATTAAGTTTTAAATCAGTAAAAACTTCCTGCATCAAAGAATTTGGTGATGTAATCACATTTCCGCCTGTAAAGATGTTATTTCTACTCAGAATTGATGACATCAAAAGTTAGTTGAATTGTTCTTCTACAACTTTACCTTGAGAATTTAAATTTCACCATGGTTTATTTTTATTATTTTAAAAAAATGTTATTTTTCAAAGTAGATTATTTACATTGAAACTGCAAACATAACAGCTTAAGCTGTGCCTATCTCTTTCTCAGTGAAAATACGATTAGGCCTTTATCATCAAATTCTCCAATTTAAGAAGTTTTCCCCCTTTTAAAAATTTCTTTTTTCTCCTGATTTGGAGAAGATATCCGTAACACAGTAACAGGGCAAAAATTACAATCTGATAATTAGCGGTAGTCCTATTTTTAGGATCTTTAGGATTTTGCGGACGCAGCTGCAAAATCCTTAGTGTCCTAAAAAAAGACCACCAGTAGGGGTAGTCCTTTTTTTAGGATGCTAAGGATTTCACGCATTTAAAATTGATTTTGGTCAGATTGCGGTTAGAAAATCAATCATTTCCGGTGTTTATTGGCTATAACTCATCATAATGGAGCTGACAATGCTAAAACACGTTGGAAAAAGCAAACCGTCTACAGGATCCTAAAAAAAGGACTACCCCTACTGGTGGTCTTTTTTTAGGACGCTAAGGATTTCACGCATTTAAAATTGATTTTGGTTAGGTTGCGGTTGGAAAATCGATCATTTCCAGTGTTTATTGGCTATAACTCATCATAATGGAGCTGACAATGCCAAAACACGTTGGAAAAAGCAAACCGTTTACAGGATCCTAATTCTTTTTTTTGCAAGCTGGCGACCAGACGTGCTGTGTAGAGCAACTGCAGACAGATTCTAGCTGTGCAAAATTTTTTATTCGAAGAAGCAGGAAATTACATTACTTAAACAGAGCAGTGCAGAGTACG
Organism: Trididemnum miniatum; assembly: GCA_964006365.1. NCBI lineage: Eukaryota > Metazoa > Chordata > Ascidiacea > Aplousobranchia > Didemnidae > Trididemnum > Trididemnum miniatum. The sequence continues at coordinate 17,242,177 of OZ023233.1, forward strand.
AATAGCAATTCGAAATCGGTAACGAAGAAAAATGGAAAAGCTTAACAAGAAACTTGATACAGTAATCTTAAAGCTAGAGAAATTGGAAAGCCGCATGGATATCATTGAAAAGAAATTGAATTCAAATACAGAAAATTTGGCCAAAATCAATCAACGCTGTGAAACTATTGAAAAGCAATTAGATGACAAGGTTAATGTCGCAACGGTTCAACTTTTAGAAGAAAAAGTAACTCGGCTGGAGACTGCCTTAATAACCCAAACCAGGAAATGCGGAAGTGTTTCAGAAAAAATCAACAAACTTGACCAAAACGTAAAAGAATTTCAAATAGACACTGAGAGGGAATTATTGGAAAAAGAAGTTTACGATAAACGTTTCAATTTACTAATACACGGAATTGAAGAGAATAGCCAAAGTTCTTGGGAAACTAAATGGGAATCGGAAGCTAAATTTAGAAAATTTTTGCATCATGCTTTGAAAATTCCTGAGGCTCATGTTGTAGCAATAGCAGACGTTCACCGCCTGCCACAACATTCAATCACAAGGAAAGGTAAGCGAGTCACTCGTCCAATCATTGTGAAACTTACCAGTTATTCAGACAAAAATCTAATCATGAGGTCGCTAAAAAATCTAAGGGCTTACAACGAAGAAAGAAAAACAAAATCTGAAGGTACAGCTGACTATGTCTACGTTACCGAACATTTACCACGTGTGTTGCAACAGCAGAAGAAACTACTCCTTCCTGCATACAAACAAGCAAAAAAGAACGGAAGACGAGCAGTTTGGCGAATTGAAAAAGCAACTTATTGCCTGTACATTGATAATGCCAGGTATAGCAACAACAATGCTGAGTCGACAAATGTCTGCTCAGATTCTGCTTCTGATAGTGAATAACTTTACTTTTTTGTGAGTGATATTTTATTTTAATTGTTTGCTAATATGTTTACTTATAATGCAGCTAGGACTGTCTAGTAGAGAATTATTGTACTACAGTATTTACTTTTCAAATGATGTTAATTCTTCTTCTTCGAGTCAAACAGTTCAAATGAGCGATAATGAAATTTCAATTAATGATATAATTGATAATCTAGATTCTGTAATTCCCCCTAATATTAGACCTTGCAGCATTACTGACTATACCATGAAAAACCTAATAATTGATAAAAAAAATAAGTTTTTCATAATGCATTTGAATATTTCATCCCTACAAAAACATTTTGATGAGCTTTATGACTTAATTTTAAATTTGACCATTCAGCCAGATATTTTATGCATTACAGAAACTCGCATAGCAGATGTCCCTCTTACTAACATCGAGCTGCCAGGGTACAAGTTTTTTCATTGTAACTCCCTGACTGTAGTAGGTGGTGTAGCAATATATATCCAACACGATACAACATTTGATTTAATTAAAACTACAAAATTAGGTGTAGCTGGGGTTGAGGAGATGTGGCTTGAATTTTCTGATATAGATTCATTCCACTCAAAACGTATTCTCGGCTGTATTTACAGACATCCCTCATGTAATAATGAAGAAGAGTTTCTGCAAAAACTAAATGATTGTTTAGCGGATTTAAACCTGGAACACAAACAGTATTATATTATAGGTGATATGAATGTCAATACCTTATTAAATAACCATCAAGAAAATCTGGCAAAAAAATATAACCTAATTCTTAAAAGTAACAACTGTTTCTCTGTCATAACTACTGCGACACGTGTTACACATCAAACTGAAACTTTACTTGATCATATTTTAACGAACGAAAAGGATTTTGAAGTTATCCCCGGAGTAATCGATTACCACATTTCTGATCACTCGTTAACGTTTGCTATTTTGAAAACTAATCAATCCCGAAATGAACGTAATAAACCCACTGGTGGTAATAATTCATTGCAAACTCGTAATTTCAAAAATTTCGAAGCAGCGAAATTTTGTGACGATTTGAATGCTAAGCTGGAATCTCATATGAATTTGTCGCCTGAAATTAACCCCGTAAATTTCAATCTAGAATTTGATAAATTTAACCAATGTATCTTAAATGTAATAAATCGTCATGCGCCTTATAGCACTGTTAGTAGAAAACATAAACGGTTGCTACAGAAGCCCTGGATAACAAAAGGTATTTTTACTTCCATACGTCATAAGCAGAAGTTGTATAATACTCACTACAAAAGTGGAGATACATTAAAAATTGATTTCTACAAAAGATACGCTAACAAACTAACCCATTTAAAAACAATTAGCAAAAAAAATTATTTCCATGACGAAATCAATGAACACAGGTCTAACCCAAAGAAACTTTGGGAAACATTGCGATTAATTTTACCTGCTAGTAAAAAACATACACGGTTCTCTGATGCACCTACTAAATTAAGGCATGAAGGTAAAATAGTGGAAAATGTATTTGATGTAGTGGAAAAATTTAACAAGTATTTTGCAAATGTAGGCAAAATGCTAGCAGATAAAATTATTACGACAAACCCAAACCATTGCAAATCTTATTTGCAAAATCGCATTCAAAGCTCAATTTTTTTAAATCCGCCGCAAAGCAATGAGATATTTAACATAATTAATTCTTTAAAATGTAAAAAATCTGCAAAAAATAATGCAGTGCCCTCTTACTTTATTAAGATTGCTGGGAATGTGCTAGCGCCGTACTTGGCTTACTTTTACGCATTCTCCTTTGAATACGGCATTTTTCCTGACGCCCTAAAAATTGCGGCGGTAACTCCTATTTACAAAGCAGATGATGAACTTTCATCATCTAATTATCGTCCAATTTCGGTACTACCTTGCTTATCTAAAATCTTAGAAAAGTTGATTAAAATTAGAATAATATCATTTTTAGAAAAAAATCATGTATTTAATCCTTATCAGTACGGGTTTCGAGCTAAACATTCCACCACGCACGCCCTATTAGATATCACAACATCTTTATATGACAATCTCAATAAAAAAATTCTGTCATCTCTTGTTTTACTTGATCTTCGAAAAGCTTTTGATACTGTTTCACATCAACGCCTCCTTTTAAAATTAGAACATTACGGGATTAGAGGGATTGCACTTCAGCTACTAACAAGCTATTTGAGCGATCGCATGCAATTTGTAAATATAAACAACGTATGTTCCAATCTAGAACGTTTAACTATGGGTGTACCACAAGGGTCAATTTAGGGACCCTTATTATACATGATTTATGTGAATGATTTTCAATATGCTGTAGAATGTACTCCTAGGCTGTACGCAGATGATACATGCTTATTGATCGAAGCTAAAACCGTACAAGAATTACAAAATTCTGTAAATAACGAAATGATTAAAGTCACGAATTGGATGATAAGTAACCAACTTACGATTAACCCCCAGAAATCTTCTTTATTAATTATCCAACCCACTCTAAACGACCCTCCAATTAAATTTCAAATCAATATTGATGGTTATTATGTAAATTCGCAAAATAGTGTAAAATATCTTGGAATTTATATAGATCACTATCTTAACTTTAAATTTCATACTGAAAAGACTAACTCACAGATTGCAAGAGCTACCGGGATACTTTGGAGAGTTAGAAAGTATCTTCCAGCCAAGACAATGCTGTCTTTATATTATACTTTAGTGCAGCCACATCTTCTTTATGGTTTAACTGTTTGGGGCTCTACATCACCTAGAAGCTCACAAAAACAGTTGCAACTTCTTCAAAACAATGCTGTTAGAGCAATAGTGGGGTGTCGCAAATGTGATCACATATCCTTATCATATAAAAATTTAAACATATTAAAAGTTCATGATCTTTGCAAACTAGAAATAGCGAGTCTCATGTATTTGTATGAAAAATCTCGCCTTCCAACTACTTTTAATAATAAGTTTATTAAACCCTCTGAAGTTCATCAACATACAACGAGAAGTATTCAAGAGCTAAAATATTATATTCCCAGATTTCGTTTGACCAGATTTCAAAAATCTTTCACATATACCGGCGTAAAAATTTGGAATAACATTGAGAAAAAATTAAAACAACTTTCTTACTCCAAATTTCGAAATACTTATAAAGCGTTATTAAGTGATGCATATAATACATAAGCTCAGTAGAAGCTTTGGTACAGTCTGTTTGCCCTTTTTTTTTTTTTTTTTTTTTTTTTTTCTTTTTATTGTAATAAAATAATAGTAAACAAACGCAGAAGTTTTATAATCATCTTTTGTGGAGCTGTTTGACTCAAAGACCCATTGGTCCCTTCACAGCTTCTGTTAGCTTTATTTCTCAAAATAGATTTGTGCTCGTTTACTTATTTACCGGTATTTAATTTTACTTTGTTATTTTTTTTTTTGTTATTGTTACCGGTATGTTTTGATCTATGCCTTTGAAGTTAACAATAAATTGATCCTCCTCCTCCTCCTCCTAAAAAAGGACTACCCCTACTGGTGGTCTTTTTTTAGGACGCTAAGGATTTTACGCATTTAAAGTTGATTTTGGTTAGGTTGCGGTTGGAAAATCAATCATTTCCGGTGTTTATTGGCTATAACTCATCATAATGGAGCTGACAATGCTAAAACACGTTGGAAAAAGCAAACCGTTTACAGGATCCTGAAAAAAGGACTACCCCTACTGGTGGTCTTTTTTTTAGGACGCTAAGGATTTTACGCATTTAAAATTGATTTTGGTTAGGTTGCGGTTAGAAAATCGATCATTTCCGGTGTTTATTGGCTGTAACTCATCATAATGGAGCTGACAATGCTAAAACACGTTGGAAAAAGCAAACGGTTTACAGGATCCTAAAAAAAGGACTACCCCTACTGGTGGTCTTTTTTTAGGACGCTAAGGATTTTGCGGCTGCGTCCGCAAAATCCTAAAAAAAGGATGACCCATAATTAGCGTGAAGCGATAATAGAATAAACCAAAGCTTGTTTGTATGGGCTTGTATAAATAGCCACTGCCTTAAACTGTTAAAATGCAGAGGCTAAGGTTACGTGACCGTAACATTTGTCTCTTTGGTTTATTTTATTATCCCCTTCACGCTTCCCCAATTGTACGAGAGTGTGACGACGTAATAAAATAAACTAAAGAGGCAAATGTTATGGTCACGTAACTTTAGCCACTTCCTAAATAAAACAATTTTCAGCAATATGGTGTACTGGTGTAGCAATATTGTACACAGCACTGGTACGTATAGCATTACTAACCTACTCTGACAAGCCCAATTCACAGGTGGAGCCAATCAGCAACTGTGCTAGACAGTGTCTAGTCTACCACAAACTGACAAAGGCCTATCTTACTGCTTAGTGTAGGTATATCGATAACTAGTTTACGCTACCGATACTGCATATGTTTGAGGTGTTAACAGGCTAACCTGATGATGATGATACATTTATTTTTGTATAAAAGCACAAGATAATTTTGCAGTCTTTTACACTACCAGCAGTACTTTTTTCCTTCAATTGTGGATTTTGTTGACTGCAAGATTTTGCACATGCAACACTTACACTGGTATCACATATTGTAATACCGGTACTCTACTGTACTTACCTGTTTAACAGAAATACCGTAAGGCAGGCCTAGACTGTAGGGTTGACCTAGCAGTTGAGAGGGCTACAGGGTAAACTAGCTGAGCAGCACAAGATACCAGTAATCATCGGGTCATCCTTGTTTTGGGATCTTTAGGATTTTTAGGATTTTGCGGACTTAGCGTCCTAAAAAAAGACCACCAGTAGGGGTAGTCCTTTTTTCAGGATCCTGTAAACGGTTTGCTTTTTCCAACGTGTTTTAGCATTGTCACTTCCATTATGATGAGTTATAGCCGATAAACACCGGAAATGATCGATTTTCTAGCCTCAAGGTAACCAAAATCAATTTTAAATGCGTAAAACGAAGCGCGTCCTAAAAAAAAATACCAGTAGGGGTAGTCCTTTTTTTAGGATCCTGTAAACCAGTGGTTCTTAAACTGGGTTCGACCGAACCCCAGGGGTTCGGTGAGGCTGTAGCAGGGGTTCGGCTAAGATCAGAATAAGTTTTTGCAAAAAGGCATACAGTTGTAGTAAATGACTATCTCTGCGTGGAATGATGCATCCCCCCACCGTACTCTTTCAATGCTGTTTTTGATGAATACAATTTTTCCATAATTTCAAACCTATTTGATAACAATCATCTTTACGCCTTAAGCACGCATAAATCGAAAATGTGCGAACAAAATGTATCATATTTGGTGAAGGACTTAGAGTTAGAGGCAAAAAAATTAAACAGAATTTGCCATAAAAATTGTTCAAAAAGCTCTAAAATGGCCATTACAGTGTCTAAATTTTTGAAAACTTTCCCGGGAAGCATACCCCCGGACCCCCCTAGAGCCATATTTTTGTTCCTCAATTTGCTTCAAATTAACTTTACGGAAAAAATACGCTTAAAAAATGTAAAAATTTTATGCCACCCTCCACCGCCTTAAGAATATTCTGAATACGCCCCTGACGTGAAACATTTTCAAAGAGCTTATGCTTTTTTCCGGTTTAGACGTCTAACGTCTATGCACTCATTTAACATTCAGCCTAATTCAAAACTGCATCCCCCTTTAAAAGTTTCTGGATCCGCTCCTGGTTATAATTAAGGGTTCGATGTATGCTTGCATGACACCTGTTGGGTTCGATACTTCCGACAAGTTTGAGAACCACTGCTGTAAACGGTTTGCTTTTTCGAACGTGTTTTAGCATTGTCAGCTCCATTATGACGAGTTATAGCCAATAAACACCGGAAATGATCGATTTTTTGACCGCAACCTAACGAAAATCAATTTTAAATGCGTAAAACGAAGCGCGTCCTAAGATTACCAGGAGGGGTAGTCCTTTTTTTAGGATCAAGTAAACCAGGACTATTCAACTATAATGAGTATCGGTACAATTATAAAAGTTCGTTATTTGCAAAGATCCAGAAAAAAATGTATAGCTGATTTGATTCCGGCAAAAAAACTGTACCAGCCGGTTGCCTGAGTGATTAAAAGCATTGCTATCGGCGCGGGCATAGTTCCCCTGTCCAAATTGGCAGGCCTGGAAATTGAACTCTAAACCACTCGCGCCGACAGCAGTGTCTTTAATCACTCTGGCAAGCGGCTGGTATAGTTACCCTGTCCATAACCGGCTGGTTGGCTCAGTTGTCAAGCGCACGCTATTGGTGCAGGAGATCTGAAATTCGATTATCCGTGCGGTCAAATCGGACACAGTGTTGCCAACGGCTCGCCATCGTAGCTACGTTTCTTCGGATTTGAGTTGCCCAGGCAATAAGCCGCGGAGATGGGCCCCGCAACTCGTTACACGCTTCGGCATAATACGGCGAGTATAATGAAGATTTGATTTGATGCAACAGAAGCTTACGACACACGAATGACATCAAAAGCAATAGCGCGTTGCGCGTCATCGAGTGATGATCGAGCAGCGTTATTAACCAACTCTCTGCCTTTAAAAATAATTTATATATAAATAGCCTAATCAAAGGAACGAGTGAATCTGTGAAGCATAAATGCAAAAAAAATCACTAAAACAGAAAAAATGTACACCATTTGTTCCAACTCTTAACAAAAAACAAGAGGCAGTGTACTTTATACTGCTCAACTTTTGTTGCACATAACGCAACGCGTTAACTGTGTTATCATCTCTATGATACGTAGAACCAGTGGTGAAGTGCAACCAAAATTTTAGGGGGGGGGGGGCGAGATGAAACTAGGACTAATTTTTAATTACAGCCCTTGCCAGAGCCAAAAATGTTACGCATATTCCAAAAATTGCAAGCCCATAGCAAGTGCTGCTACACATATACGGTAGGCCTAAGCCATTCCTGTCCAACGGAGCTGCAAACTCGAGCTTGGACTAGACGTTTTTTCCCGAACTCGAAATCAGAATTCGAATTGGAACTCGATCTGAAATAGCACATCCTGGATTTAGCATTCAACTTGGCCTAAACTGAATAAAAGTGGCTTAAAACTCTATGAAAACTACTTAAATGCAGCATGAAATTGGTAACATTTACTGAACTCGGATTTACACTGACCAGGGTCGTAGCCAGCCGGGGGCCAGGGGGGCGCCGCCCCGCATTTAAGTAGTTTCATGAAAGCAATGAAAAATAACTTTTGTATCAGCTTTATGCGATGATTTCTGCTTCTGGTCCTTTTGCTACCAGTATTATTGAATCAGTTACAAGTACTTTTTTTAATAAAAAGTGCGTTAGAATGACGTATTTTTTGCTTAAAATTCGAAAATTTCGTCAGCGGCTGGGGGCGTAGCCCAGTTAATTTTTCAGAAAACACCTTAGGATGGCTATATCGTTAAAAAAAAGGTTATTTTTTTCGCCCCCCCCTGAGATTTGTTTCGCCCCCCCAAGCTGGTCCGGCTGGCTACGGCCCTGACACTGACAAAAACTGAAAATGACAAAGTTGAACTAAAACTTGTAAATTGTTATTAACCTTCAACTCGATAAAAAATGTCACGTGTTTGCTATTTACATTGGTATAATACTCACTTCCGACAAAGAAATATAACCCACATTGGTATAAAATTGTCAACTGACAAATAGCCTATATACACGTTACATCAGCAGTGACTTATGCCTTGATGCCTGCTACCAAAATAAATCGCGAATATCGTCGATTTTTATGGCATTGCGCTCCTCACTTGCTACCAACATTTCCACCAAATCATTTAAAAGTGTTTGTCCCATTGTGTTTCTTGAAAAGCTTTTGGCAATTTTAAGAGTCGAAAAAGCTGGCTCACACGACGAAGATGACACAGGTAATGTGAGCAGTAATACCAACTAAATCATAAACAGCTAGCCAGCTTCAAAACTTCCTCTTCGTTTTGTTATATTGGCATATTCAAGAAAATGTCACAATGTCAGTAATCCTATCCAATAAACAATTTATAGCGAAGGTACAGGCATAAGTTTTGCATTTGACTTTTATCCGAAATTGTAGGCCCATTAAACCGAGTGTGCGGCATATTACTCCCTCCCCTGGCGAATGTCAGCATTGGTGCGTTTGTAAATGATTTCCGCAGCTTTTCGTACTGGACCAACAACAAAAAGCTTATGTGGCAGATGCAGTTGATCGTCACCGGGTAAAGCATTTAGAGGCGAAACCAAAGCTAGAGTATAGGCTGTACACCAGACCACCTCTCAGTGGTTCTTAAAACTGGGTTTCACCAAACTCCTTTACGGCTCAACGGAATTGTTTTTAGGGTTTGGTGGAAATTCCTAAAAATTGTAACACTGTAGCGTAGAAAAATTTGTACCACATGAAAGAAACCAAACTTATTATTTTGCCAGCCAACCCACCCACAAAATACTTCAGTCGATTCCCAACGCAAAATTGGTTCGAGACCCGCTTAAACTTAATCTGAGCACATTTGATTTAAAATAAAAATCTTCGACGTGTCTGCTACAATATGGGGTTCGATGGAACTTTGATCAGAATTCAGAGCTTCCACAACAGGCTAGACAGCGATGGGTTGCAGCCGCTTATTACCTTTGTAAGTAATACACTTTTACTTTATTAAAGTTATTTGCTGGTTGCATCGTACACGGATAACAGCTAAACCACAAACCGAGCACCACTTTGGCCCTACAGTCTGCTTGAATTTGCAATAAAGGTTTCTGTTTCTCTTTTTACATCTCATGTCGCTTCCTTCTCTACTCTGTCTACATTGACGAATTTTCATCTCTCAGACTCTCAACTATCCTGTCTGTCGGCAGTTTGGGACGGAACAGTCAACAGTGAGTTTTGTCAACATAATAGCCAACTAATAGCGAACTGTTGAGTTCTCGTAAATTGTGTTTCTGCGATGTAATGAAAAAAAAAACTGTTTTATCATTGTAACAGACTACAAACGAAAATTCGCGGTGTAACTAACACTATCGGTACCAAAATCACCCAAATTGTTGCAGGCTTTATGTAATGAGGAGTAGACGCGAACAAATCAAGCAAAATTGCAAACACGCCTCTGTGTTTGAACAGGGATACGGAGGAAGGGGGAGGAAGGTATTTAAATATTAAAGATGAAAGGTCACATAACATTTATTAATCTTTTCAAGCAAATTTGCAAACAAGTATCTGTTTGAACAGGGATACGGGGGAAGGGGGAGGAAGATTTGTAAAGATGAAAGGTCACTGGAAGATGAATGCTTCTTACCTGAGGGCGGCTGATGAAGGCTAATAGCCAGAAACAGCGCTGTCTCGCTCTACGGTACGATTTACTGGAGTGCTTTGCACTGTTGGTGATGAAGTGCTGTTATAGCCTCTGACCCAACAAGAGGAAGTCGTCATGACTTCCCGTCCGGTAGGCCAGGAAGAACATTGCTTTTTAGTTGTTATATCGTCAGGACGTCACAGTTCACGAAGTGTCTTATCCACATCAGCACTTTCAACCAATTTTTATTTCATTGACGCCTATAGAATGATGCAAACTGCTTTTAGGTACACAAATATCCGCGTGAATTACATCCGTTTTCAGTTTTGCGCGAAGCCGACTTGCTTGCGTGGCCTTGTATGTTAGAACGCCTAGCTGCCGGCAAATTCCGGGACAGACGTAGCCTGGTCGAGGACATGGAACGCCAAACGTCAATTCGGAACTGTCCCGGGCATTACGGGACGGTTGGCAACCCTAGTTGGCTATAACTCGTCATAATGTAGCTGACAATGCTAAAAAATGTTGGAAAAAGCAAACCGTTTACAGGATCCTGAAGAAAGGACTACTTCTACTGGTAGTCTTTTTTTCAGGACGCGCTTCGTTTTACGCATTTAAAATTGATTTTCGTTGCCTTGCGGTTAGAAAATCGCAGGGGTGCTATGCCCCCCATTTGGCCCTGTAATAAGGTACTAAAACCTACCTTTCAGTTTCTAGTTTCTCACACTAATAATGGTTGCAGCCTCCTTTCGCTTATTTTAGCCAAGCTCCTGCTTTTAGACCAGAGCCGGCGGCAGAGCAGTCGAATTAGGGGGGCCAAGCGTTTATCAGGAGGGGCCAAAGTTTGAAATTAAGCACAAAAACTGCTGTCTTCAGAAGAGTAAGCTTGTTGATTGGTGGGGCCAAACATGTCAATAGGGGGGGCCAGGGCCCCCTGGCCACTCCTCGGCGCCGGCCCTGTGTGTTCCGAAGCGTATGCAGTAATTTGTGCATTCATAAATATCACAAAATCGATCTATAAATACGCATAACTAAAATCTTGCATGAGGAGATTAATTGAGCTTTTCTTGGATCCACATACGGCTATGTTCCAATTAATGGCAGGAGAATTAATAGTAGGTAAAATGCAAATAAAAAGTAAGAAATTCCATATTTACTTGCATAACCAAACACAAGCGCTCAATAATCTTATCGACTAAACTCTACCTGTAGAGCAAAATATCATTCAATTAAGGATGAAGAGTAAAGCCACAGTAAACCTCAAAACTGGGCTTTTCGACAACATAGACTCGGCTGTTATCAACAGCAGCGTAAGCAAGGCAGTACAAACCCATCGTACAGTCTTTCAGTTTCATACTATTACAGTATATTTCTCTTCAGCTTTTTTTGGTTGGTCCTTACCGAATAAACATGCCTACTTTCGGTGATAGGTTGTAGCTACTGTATGTTATCGTTTACCTTCAATTCGTTACGAAACTTCGCGTTACGAATTGAAGGTACACGATAACAATGGGTGCAAAATCCAGGGGGGCAACCATGGGTGCAAATCTAGGGGGGTGTATCCCAGCAATAATTCGGCTGCATCCCCTCAATATTTTCATGCCCCACATCAGCGAGTCGAGATGACCTATTTTTTTGTTATTGCTACATTTTGGGCAAAAAATTGGTCATCTGGGAAATGATGACTTTTTTTTTGGTCTTCACTGCATTTTGGGCAAGAAATTGGTCATCTGGGAAGTGATGACCTTTTTTTTTTGGTCTTCACTGCATTTTGGGCGAGAAATTGGTCATCTGGGAGGTGATGATCTTTTATTTTTGGTCTTCACTTAATTGCACTTCACTGTGGTGGGCAAAAATTTGGGCAACGGCGTGGGGTATTAAATTTGCTAAATCATCCCCCCCAATTTCAAAAAATGGCAAAAATGGTCAATTTTGCAGAATCATACCCCCCCAATGCTCAACATACATTTGCACCCCTGGTTGCAACTATTGAAGTTTTATAATTTTAAGCAACGTTTTTTAAGGTTTGGCTTGAGAAACCATTAAAAAATAATTTAAAAGACCGCCAATTTTTAAATCTGCTTGAACCACGCTATTATCGAAGCAGATTTTGAGAGACCGCCGGACAACTTTTTAGAGACCATTTCGGTTCCTCAAAACACCTTAAAGGTGCGTTTACCGATGCGCGACATGCGGCAACGCGATACGAGGCACTCGTCAAAATTTTTTCGCACCTTGTTTGTTTTATTTTACTGTTCACCGATCACGCGAAAACCTGCGAAATCCTTCTACCTTTGCTTGCATTATAATTTTAGTCGCGTTGCCGCATGTCGGTAAACGCGCCATAAAAAAATCTGATGTCATTGCAACTTTTGCACGTCATACTGTTATCCATTGAAAAAATCCTATCTTTATTTTACTCGATGGATTACGGCGAAGCGCGTAAGGAGTAGCCTACTAGGGCTCATCTCCGCTGCTTAGTGCCTGGGCAACACAACTCCGCAGAAACGTCGCAGCGGTGACAAGCCGTTGGCGACACTGTATCCGATTTGACCGGCACGGAAAGCGAATCACAGACATTGCTCCGAATTATTGGTTGTACTTGACTCGGAATCAAACCCGAATTTACAGCTCAGAGGCAGACATTTATGACGTGGCCGCCTGAGCTGTTTCGAATTTAAATGTATGCCGTGCTACAGCTCAGATGGTCGAGTGGTAAAAGCATCCGCCTCGGGAACTGCAGACTTGGATTTGATTCCGAGTCGGGTCAAACCAATGACTTTAAACTTGGTATTCACAGCTTCCCAGCTTGACGTTCAGCACTAAAGGGACAGTGTGAAGAACAAGCCGGCAAGTTTACTGTCTTGTTGTGCCGTTGGGAAAAGCACTTAGCGGGATTCCCCAATCTTGATGTGGTAGACAGATGGCTGGCAACTCTTAAGCGAGCTCGCATAGCGCATTGATCGCTTTATCATGATAGGAGGATGTGCAAGAAAATACAAGTCTTCCCAGTTTAGGGTCACCAATAGGTCGTGTATTTGCCTACCTCTTTCTCAAGCCTGTTTGTTAACTTTAAATAAACGCGTAACGTAACAGACAAAAATGAAGGCTGATCAGCTTATCAAGTTATTACCAAAAAACTGACATGCATTATATGCAAAACTAAAACCACAACAATCGCTCCTCAGTGTTGCCAAAAGAAGGTGACACAATTGCACGTTTGCGATTGAGGTTGCCATAATTGTAATACAGAAAGCCCGTTTTGGCCTACCTGAACTAGACACGTGGAGAGAGTAAACATACAAAACATGATGCGTGTTTACAAAATTATGTACTCTCAAAAACAAAACAATAATAGCGTACATTCGCATTGCGCTACTGCAACGATTCAGCTGTAAGTGATTTTGCTTCGGTATATCACATCGACTGCAGACGTAATTTGTTTCGAAAGCGGCACCATTTTAACCAGCTTAAGGTGCTGTGCTGTTGCCTGCCTGCGACTAGCGGTGATTGGTTTTTCCAAATTTGATTATTTGTGGAGTGGTAGGGGATTATTTTTGTTTTATTTTCTTGTCTATCAATCGCGGAAATTGACTAAACAGTGAAAGATCGCACGCGTTTTCGTCCAGCGATTGAGTAACATAGGGCGCCTCAGTTACTTCGTGGCGAAAGAAAATAAAATGCTAGTAACGAAAAACGGAATAAGTTATAGTCCATAAATTAATCTAGCCACCCAGTTATTTGAAAGTTTTAAAGTAAATTAAATTACTGTTTTACAAAACATAATATACTGTATGATTTTAATATTTCTTTTGTAGTTTAACCATTAATGCAAAACCAGCAAAAACTATTGAATTTAAATTTCTTTGAAATAACAGTTTACAGATTCCATAGAGGATTGTACTTCACTGAAACGTTTGAGTTATAAGGTTTTTAAGTTTTAGATGCGCGCTTAATGAGCATCGAAATTTTTGTAAGAGAGTTGAATATGGCAGTTTAGGGCTGCCTGAGAAGGTACCGTTTGCTTGAAAACTTCTGGCTTCTGCAGCTACGGCTGCGCTGCACTGAAAACTCACAACAGTGAGAAAACACATGTTTTTGTAGTCCTGTTCAAAAATACTTGTCATAGTTAAAAACCAAGGTAAACAGTTCTCTGTTACAATATTACTTCGTTTGACGTAATTTGATTCTGCTACGGACGTGTTATAAACGCCGTACGAATATAACACAATGCAAACATAATCCACTGTACGTCAGCAGCAATTCTGCCTCGAGAAACCTTTATAGTGCTTTCGGCGAATGAATTAGGGCAGTTTACAACATGACTTTGTCAGTGAAGTAAGTTTTTACGGTAAGTTCTAAGTTGTAGAGATCAGCTGCACAAGCAGAAACTGTGAAAGAAGCAGAAGTTTGTAACTTGGTGCTTATGCTACCGGCTTGAAGAACTTGGATACGAATAAATTCACTTGTGAGTAGCTGCAGGCTACAGAAAATTCATTGTATCAGTGACAATTTTGAGATAAACTGACTGTGGTCAAATGAACTGAAAATAGGCAACGCAATCATGTTAACGATAACATGCCGTTACAGCGTAATTACACGGTCAGCTCAGCTCATAAGGTCAGCTGTTTAGTCAGTGTATCCACCTGTGCTGCATGATATTCGATCATTATTCACTCATTATTTTCAAAACAAAAAAATACCGAAATTTAATGGCTTAGTTCAGAAGCATCGCCGAACGTGCATGTGCCTACTTTTATGCAGAGCTGGGCACTCAGTACTTTAAAAGTAACGACGATATCGGTACCGATACTTTGCTAAAAAATACCGTCGGTACCGATAACGGTACATTTTTTAAAAAGTAACGACGATATCGTTATTCGGTACCGATTTTCGGTACTTTTGAAACGAAAATTTTTTTTTAGAAATTAATTTTTGTTTTGGTTTTTGTCTTGCAAAGCAACGAAATTAAAGCCTTAACAAAGCTTTTTGTTGCATCTGGTACTAGCGTAAGATCTGAGTTTAGTCTCACGCAAATCTTGATACTGCAAGCGAACACGTCGGTTATATCAACAAGACGACAGCGGCACACTTACTAAAACAAGCATTCTCATGTATGGCCACATGTATAATAATCTGTTGGTCTTCTTCATTAGTTATGAGGCTAGGTATAAGGAGTATCATCATCAGAAACTCGCCCTGGAGAGCAGCAACTTTTGTCACAACCCTGTTTATCTGGTTACGTTGCTACATTCAAACAATATTAAGGACGGGAAAGAGCTTATGGTGTATATACGAAAAAAATGTTGCAAAGGTTCTTGCTGTGTGAATTTCATCATTGTGTTGAAGAAGAATGTTTTCATTTTCAATGCCACTTTCAGTAGAGGTTGGTGTATCAGTAGCAGCATACTCAGAACTTTTAGATGAATCAAAATACACATTTTTCTCAGAATTTGCAGGTCTATAGTTTTACTTTGATTCAATCACACAGAAATAAATTTTTTCCATATGGTCTAGACAAGTGGTATTCAACCTTTTTTATGCAATCCCCCCTTTTTGGAAAGTGTAGGTACAAATTGCCCCCACAAAGCATTGATGAGCAAAAATAAAAAAAAGTCTGCACGTCCACAGATTTACTCTTTTTTCATTGAAAATCGGTGTGAAGAGCAAACAAAAATATCTGCATGCGGCCCGCAGTTTGCCCAGCTCTGGCGTTAAGGTTTTTTTTTTTTGTAACTTTTATAAAATTTTGTTATTTGCAACACATTTGTATAAGTTTTTGAAAGATCATTAAATAGGTAGCCGAGTTGCTAATAAATCTGAATTTATTTTTAGAAATTCACCACAGTTTAAAAGCAGCTAGAACAGTTTAGAAACAAACAGTTTTACAAACAGTTTAGAAACTCTGGAAAATTCACTCTCCACAGTTTAGTAATATTTATTTAAAACCCGACAGTCTGTTTCACCTTATCTCATTCAAATAGAATAGATTCTATTTGAATAAAATACCCATGATGATCCCTCTTGGGTGAAACAGACTGTCGGGTTTTAAATAGATGTTATCAAACTGTGGAGAGTGAATTTGTATATTTGCTTTAACCGAACTCAGTTATCGAGCACTTGTGAAACACTGATTCGCATTGTTATTGAATTTATTTCTATTTAGAAATCAATTGTTAACAATATTGGTAGTAAAATTCGTCTACAACGACACCTCTAGGGAATTTAAAAAAACTGCCGTTACAGGCGAATTGACGTCATAGGCGCACCCAGGGGGAAGCTGCGGTGCCATTCCCCCTGGCCCTGTAGTAACGTGCTAAAACCTAACTGTTAGTCCATAATTTCTCAAAGTAATAATGGTTGCAGCCTCCTTTCATTTATTTTAGCCAAGCTTCTGCTTTTAGACATAAGCTGCGAAAACATTTTTGCATTGTCCATAGTGACTGCACTCACTGCATGCCCTTTTTCGATATATAAGTTCGCTAGAATGAGTGTTTATTATTTAAAAACCGCAAAAATTCGTTGGCGACTGAAATTGCGTCCAACGTTATAAAAATGTTTCAAATTCAAAGCAATTATTCTGAAAACGCGTACGGACCGGTAACAAACTTCGCACAAGGCCGCAGCCCGGTGGTTGCCGACCACTGATCTACAACAATTCCGTGGTTTCGCGATACTTTTCGAAGATGCTTTTCGCGGAAAAACTCGGAAAATTTTCCGCTTTTGCTCTCTTAACTTACTTAAAAAAAGTTACCGAAATATCGAGTAAAACGGTCTAAAAAGTAATGACAGTACAAAAAACGGTACATTTTTAAAAAAGTATCGACGGTACCAATAACGGTACTAAAAAGTACCGCGTTACAGTACCGCGGTATTTTTTGTACCGCGGTACTGCCCAACTCTGCTTTTATGTAGCAGAGGCCTACTCAAGACGATCGAAATCTCACTGGAAAGGCGATGGTCTTAAAGAACAAAGCGGTGCACTGATTTTGGATTGGTCATATTCTCGATGCAGATTCGCCTCTAAAATACAGTTGCTATGGTTTCAGAAAATAGACATACAGAAGTTTTTACCGATACAAAACATGAATATGTGCCCAGTCTTGATCTCTCCTGCGGAGCTAGGAAATGGGTTCGTCACTCGTTACACGCTTCAGCGTAATACGTACGGTGAGTATAATGAAGATGTGATTTTATTTAAATCGTACCCGGAGTTGGGCAGTACCGCGGTACTTTTTAGTATCGTTATCGGTACCGTCGATACTTTTTAAAAAATATACCGTTTTTGGTACCGTCCTTACTTTTTAGGCCATTTACTCGATATTTCGGTAACTTTTTTTTGCGTAAACTTAAGAGAGCAAAAGCGGAAAACTTTCCGGGTTTTTCCGCGAAAAGCATCTTCGAAAAGTATCGCGAAACCACCTTGTTGTAGATCAGTGATCGGCAACCACCGGGCTGCGGCCCCGTGCGAAGTTTGTTACCGGTCCGTATGCGTTTTCAGAATAAATTCGTTGAATTTGAAACATTTTTATAATGTTGGATGCAATTTCAGTCGCCAACGAATTTTTGCAGTTTTCACATAAAAAACACTCATTTTAGCGAACTTATTTATCGAAAAAGGGCATGCAGTGAGTGCAGTCACTATGGACAATGCAAAAATGTTTTCGCAGCTTATGTCTAAAAGCAGAAGCTTGGCTAAAATAAATGAAAGGAGGCTGCAACCATTATTACTTAGAAAAATTATGGACTAACAGTTAGGTTTTAGCACTGTAGCGGTTGCGGCACCTGTAGATAGACTAATCTGATTCCAGCACATATAGGTTTGCTACACAAAAGAGTTCTTTGTGAGGGAATAGCATAAAATCCACACTAAAACGTATAGGTCCAAACATATCACTTATCATCACTTTACACAATCTTATTCAAATAGAATTGTGAATTAAAACACAAAGATAGCGTTACAATATTCGAGCACTCTTTCAT
Source organism: Trididemnum miniatum (assembly GCA_964006365.1). NCBI lineage: Eukaryota > Metazoa > Chordata > Ascidiacea > Aplousobranchia > Didemnidae > Trididemnum > Trididemnum miniatum. The sequence continues at coordinate 17,260,311 of OZ023233.1, forward strand.
TAGACACAAGCATAATAGACCTTAATACCGGTACCTAACTGGCCTTAATACAATAGAAACAGCTCTAACAGTTGGCCCTACACGCTTCACAACCAAGCCTTAACTAAACTAAACAGCTCTTGCATAATATAGTCAAAACTAAACACTCACTGCTAGTCAATATGAACAGAAATACACACAATATTATACTCCTGCACTTTTCACAATATTATTACTGAACATACTAAGCACATGGTTAGTTTACGCTCGACTGATCTCGCTTATCACGAAGTCGGGCGGACAAAATTATCCGTCTGGAAAACACAATTACAAAGCAGGTGATCCTGATCCCTGCAGCACCTTAATATAAGGCCGGGGGGGGGGGAGGGGGGCATGGCACCGTAGCCCCCCCCTGCGAGCGCCTATGATGTCAATTCGCCTATAACGGCAGTTTTTTTAAATCCCCTAAAGGTGCCGTTGTAGACAAATTCTTCTATCAATATTGTGAACAATTGACTTCTAAATAGAAATAAATTCAATAACAATGCGAATCAGTGTTTCAAAAAGTGCTGGATAACTAAGTTCAGTTAGAGCAAATATACAAATTCAATTAATACAGTAACATCTATTTAAAACCCGGCAGTCTGTTTCACCCAAGAGGGATCATCATGGGTATTTTATTCAAATAGAATCTATTCTATTTGAATAAAATAACGTGAAACAGACTGTCAGATTTTAAATAGAAGTTCCTAAACTGTGGTGAATTTGTAGAAATAAATTCAGATTTATTAGCAACATACCTATGTAATGATCTTCCAAAAACTTATACAAATGTGTTGCAAATAACGAAATTTCAAAAAAATCATAAAAAATTCCTCAACGCCAGAGCTGGGCAAACTGCGGGCCGCATGCAGATATTTTTTTTTGCTCTTCACCGATTTTTCAACGGAAAAATAGTAGATCTGCGGACGTGCAGACTTTTTTTATTTTTGCTCATCAATGCTTTGTGGGGGCAATTTGGACTCACACTTTCCAAAAAGGGGGGATTGTGTAAAATAGTTTGAACAAAACTGGTCTTAACAATATGAAAAAATTTATTTCTGCGTCATTGAATCAAAGTAAAACTATAGACCTGCAAATTCTGAGAAAAATGTGTATTTTGATTCACCTAAAAGTTCTGAGTATGCTGCTACTGAATTGATACACCAACCTCTACTGAGAGTAGCATTGAAAATGAAAACATTCTTCTTCAACACAATGATGAAATTCACACAGCAAGAACCTTTGCAACATTTTTTTCGTATATACACCATAAGCTCTTTCCCGTCCTTAGTATTGTTCGAATGTAGCGACGTAACCAGATAAGCAGGGGTGTGACAAAAGTTGCTGTTCTCCAGGGCGAGTTTCTGATGATGATACTCCTTATACCTAGCCTCATAACTAATGAAGGAGACCAACAGATTATTATTCATGTGGCCATACATGAGAATGCTTGTTTTGGTAAGTGTGCCGCTGTCGTCTTGTTGATATAACCGTCGTGTTCGCTTGCAGTATCAAGATTCGCGTGAGACACTGAGACTACAAGTCAGATCTTACACTAGCACCAGATGCAACAAAAAGCTTGATGAAGCTTTAATTTCGTTGCTTTGCAAGACGAAAACCAAAACAAAAATTAATCTCTGAAAAAAAATTTTCGTTTCAAAAGTACCGAAAATCAGTACCCAATAACGATATCGTCGTTACTTTTTAAAAAATGTACCGTTATCGGTACCGACGGTATTTTTTAGCAAAGTATCGGTACCGATATCGTCGTTACTTTTAAAGTACCGAGTGCCCAGCTCTGATCGTACCGGTATCAGAAGCGTTTGTGTGATTTCAGCAACGGGAATTCCAACCAAAGTTACAACCGTTACTCGTTAAATTGTTACGACATCAATGAACAATGGCTTGTTTGACGCAGGCTGCTTATTTCGCTTTCGCAGGTTTTGCTGCGTTGCAGCAGTGCAGAGTGGTAGCAAAGTAGTCTACCGGTACCCGATAGCTTGCAAATCAGGGCTGGGAACTCGCTCGAATCCAGTTCGTGCTTAAGCTGCTAAAAATTGCAATGTTAAATTCGAGTTCTTTAATTTTAACTTTTTCGAGTTGAGTTATTTTTTCCCAGTTCATGCTAAGTTCACATAGTTTTAAGGAACAGAACAGAGCAAGTTATTTAAAGGCTAAATGAGCAGTTTTTATCAAGTTTAGACTACTGGTAAGGAGCAAAGTTCAAAACTCACTTGAAAGTTTTGAGATTGAGTTCAAGCTCAGTGATTTAATTTTCGAGTTAAGTTCGAGTTCGGCATAATACGTTCGAGTCTGCAGCCCTACTTGTAGTGTATGCGAGTCGCATTGCCTCCTACGTAGTAATTCATGCGTCAAAAGCGCTGCCGGTACTGGCTCTACTGCCGACTTAATTACTGAATGTTTTTATTTTTTTAGGAGAGAACTTCAATTATAACAGCTGCTATTGATTGGTTAATAACACTAGGCTTGCCATGACTGATTCTGCAATTTCCTTGGAAGAAAAGCTTGAGTTGAGCGAAGCATCGCCTTATGTCAAGCTAACAAACCCTTACTTGGGTGAAGTCGAATATCTTTATCATCTCGGTTTAAGCACTGATGACCATATTGCTAAAAGTTTTCACGATGTTAAGGTATGGATTAATTGTATACTAATTCAACTTAAGAATTAAAGAAAATGAGTTTGTATTTGTTTTGTTTGATGGAAAAAAAAAATTAAAGAGTAGCAATTGCAAAATTGCTTGTTCATTTTAGTTACGCAAGCAAGGGGAACAAGGCGCAGTCATCTTTTTGCATGAAAACCATGACGTCTTCATGAGCCATAAACGCCATTCTTGGTTTACTAGTAACTGCTAGTGTCATACGGGGTGAGTAATGAAATTGCTTGACCCCTATGCGCAATTTGTAGACAATGAAAAATTGTAATGAAAAACTTTTTGCCCTTAATTTCTTCGAGGCCCTAAACTTCAACCTGCCTAGCCTATTGGTGAATCCGACCCTGCTTCCACGATTACCCGATTGCATTGGCGCAAACACTTGCAAGCGACATTTATTTTAAATTTTGTTTAAACGACTCGAGTTGTTGGGGTTACTGAAATACACCAAGGAGAACAAGTTGGAAGTGAACATTTGTCAAATCAAATCAAAATCAAATCTTTATTATACTCGCCGTATTACGCCAAAGCATGTAACGAGTAGCGGGGCTCATATCCGCGGCTTAGCGCCTGGGCAACAACTCCGAAGAAACGTCACAGCGGCGGCGAGCCGTGCCGATTTGACCTGCCCGGGAATCGAACCCTAGATCTCCCGCGCCGAGAGCAATGTCATAGCAACTGAACTAACCGGTGCGGGAGGCCTGGGGCCGTTATAATATTTGGTCCAATTTTTCCAAATTATATTTCTAGGATAATCCTGCACTATATTTGTGCATTTTTCAGTTTGTATGTATGGGAGGAAAGCCATCTCGCATGAAAAATTTTGCCGAAATGATGTACAAAGCTCTTGGTGCTCCGGAAAATTGTGAATTTGAAACGAATAAAAAACCAGGAGGTAAATTGGGCAAGATCCAGTAGTAATATAATTGGAATCGTAAATCACTGTGCTTCTGGCGTTTGTACTACTGCAAGTTACTGCAAGCTGGATTTTTGACAGCTTGTGTTCTGTAGCGTTGGGGCCAATTTATTTTTGGCTGATTTGCATTATTTTTGTCATTTCTACTTCTTTCTTCAAGGTAGCTATTCCCCATAAAAAATAAAAAAACATCAAATCTTCATTATACTCGCGTTATTATGTCGAAGCGTGTAACGAGTGGCGGAGCCAATCTCCACAACTTAGCGCCTGGGCTACACAGCTTCGAAGAAACGTCGCAACAGCGGCGAGCCGTTGGCGACACTGCGCCGATTTGACCGGCCCGGGAATCGAACCCCAGATCTCCATCACCGATAGCAATGTCTCCACAACTAAGATAGCTGGTCGGTAAATAAATAAATAGCCTGCAGCCAGACGATTGCTGCTGCGTGTGCAAGACATATACCACGCAACAATCGGTTGTCTTGCTGGCTCTCTAATACTTAAGCAGCGGTTTGCTTTGCAAGTGGGAGATTGGATTCAATGCAAGATGGAGACGTGATATTAAAGTCTTGTTAAATGTAGAATGAAATGAACGTAGTGTAGTATGATGCAGTTGACTGAAGTAGTCCTAGGGTTTCGAACTTTTAGTATTAAAAAGTCCCTGAAGCCACCTGCATTTCGTTTTAAAAAAGGCTGTACAAATTGTGGAATTGCTTATAAAATATCGTATGTTCTTGCACTACTAACCTAGCTCCGTAGTTTATCTATATGAGCTATTAGGCCTATCTATAATCACTTCGTTTTTGGGCTAGCGGTTTTACCAGCCAAGCTCGAGCTTGATTTCGTGTCTGAAAACACAATGTTTCAAGTTGGAGTGAAAGAATTTTTTGTAATATGTCGCAGAAGCCAATCTTAGGAACGTAACAAAACTAGCAGGGCGATATTCTTTATACAAAGTTGGTCCGGTCTTGGCAGTCAGTCATGGAATTGGAGCTGGGTCGATTTCGGTGCTTCTTCATGAAGTTAGTAATATTAAAAACGATTTAATTAGAAATAGCCTACTACAGCTAAAATACTTGAACGGATGTTTTGGCTTACTTCTGACTGTAGTATGTGTATTTAGGTTGCTAATTAACTCCCAGTCGGACTGTTTGAAAACAATTTGTGTTGCAAAAGTTTTAAAAAAACTCGTATTCCTAGTCAGTTCGGTTCGAACAGTAAAAGTTGTTCAATTACGCCACGATGCTTGATTGTATGTAACCTGTGCACAGTACTTCGCTTATTTTTTTGCGGTTACCTTCTTTTCTCGTAGCGAACAGAACGACTTTGGAATAGATTTTCAAACAGAGCGTTTTACGTCCCCGAAAATTTAGTTTTTCACCTTGCAAAATTTTTAAGACGCCAGTAAGAAAGCCGTTGCCGCGTACGTAATAAGACCTCCGACTTCAAACGAATTTTTTGAACAAATGAGACTTCTTTTTATCATTATGTAGACCCAAAGATCTGACTAGGAGTGCACAGCTTTTTACCCTGAGGTTTTTCCTTTTTTATGGTTTTAATTTTAACACTGTAGTTTACAAAATATTCATTAAACTAGACTGTTAAACTCATCAGTCTATAAAGTAGTCTGTTGCTAGTTTCCAATAATTGCGTTCTTGAGCTTTTGGAGGAAACAAATTTTAGCTAAATGAGCCCTGCAGGGTGACCTATTGAACTAAAACTATTTTTACCAACGTCAAGCGAAGTTTTATGACGGATTTAACAAGCTACACTGGTTAAGCGACTTAGGTCAATATAACAATGAAGGGTTGCATGGTAATGTATTAAAAAAGTTTGATTTCAGTAGGCCTATCGTAGGGTACGATTCAAGCTCAAAAGGGCGACTGTCTTTTCTGAAACGTTTAATATTTTGTCTTGGGCTACAAATGAAGTTAGTTTGTTTCTCCATTTCACTAATTAGTGATGTGATTTATAGTGATTAGTGAGAGTGACAGCAACAAATCTGCTATTGCAATCACTGTATGGTTTTATATAGATTGCACGCTGGCACTGATGTTGCTTAAGCTAGGCTACTCAACGCTTTTAAAAACATCGAATAATCATTTTGTTTTAAGTCTGAGTCGATAAAAGAGCTTCTGAGCTTTTTTCTTTAACTTTTTAATTTTTTAGCTGTGGGGTGTTTTTGATTTTTAATTTTGTTATTTTAGCTTTTTAAATTGCTTCGATATGCAAAAAGTACTGATGCTGTCTTCATTAGAATTGGAACATCCGGGGGACTGGGTAAGTAGGCTATAGCGAGAGTATCGTCAAAACAAAAATGATAGTCGAAATACTTCCACGAAAATAGATGCAACGTATTGCTCTTCATGACGTCACCACGTGTAACTTTCTTTGCAAAAATAAAAATTTGGGAAAAGAGGGCGAAGGTGTCTCTGGTAACCCTTCGTGGCTCCACAAATTCAAATCCTATTGACCAGTGTTTATTGGGCTGCGCACCCTTAAATATTCTAATTGTACCTGTGGACATTGGACCCGTTAATACTGTATGTGACAGTGTAATGGCCAAAATTAAATAGTTGTTGGCTATAATACTGTTTTTTTAGGGGTTGCTCACCCCTTGATACACTTTTGTAGATCCCTCGGGTTTGCAGGGTCATGGAACCAGATCATGAACCCCTGCTGTCCTACTACATACCGTATGCTATTATCTGTTGTATTTCTTACATCACCTACCAACTACCCAGTGTGTTTATTGTTAGCTTTTCAAAGACGAAAAAAGAATTTCCGGAGTTCTTCTGCGGAAAAACTTCCCTATCACAGCTGATGGCTTTTTTGAGCACTTGATTTTGAAGTGTAGGCAGTTGGCTGTGATTCGTCAGCGACATCGCTAGCGGTGCAGCGCGCAGGTGACAGATCCTACGTGACGGGTTCGATTCGCGGCTGGAGCCGATTGCATTTGACATATATACCGCCAACGGGTGGCTGCTGACTCGAAAAGCGCCTACTAACTTCTCAGTCTCCCTCATATACTGTTAAAATTTCAGTTCAGTAAAACACGTTTTCAAAATCTTATTTATTTATGTTACCTACCTCATCATCTGGTTGAATGTTTGTAGGCGCCGACGCCGGAACGGTGGTGATCACAGACACAGCCTACAGTGCTCTCCTTCAACCATATTTCATACAGGTTTTAGATTGTGTTAGCTAAATTAATTTGTTTTACGCCTTTTCACAACGGTTAACATAAAATTTAGAAATGTGTATGTATCGCCATTAGTCTGCTACATTGCAGTAGTTAGCGTGTAAAATCTTCATAACCACAGTCAGAGACGGGCATTTATCGAGATAATTTATGGACGATGTTTATCGCTCAAAATAGTTTTGAGTTATCGATTACCGATATCGCTTTTGTTATATATTTGGTTATCGCCGATGAATTATCGCGATAAACAATTCTTTATGCACACAGTATTCAAACTTCACAGTATTAGTAAGTTAGCGCTAGGGAAAAAATACACGATGTCCATTAAGTCTTGCTGCAATTTAAAAAAGTCTCTCTTTGTCTTGTTAAATGCCACGGCAGAGTCCGTGAATTGCTCTCTTTTCTTAAAACATCTAGATAAACATTTTTACGATTTGACTTACAAAAAAAAACTTCGTCAAACACATTGAAAATATACCACAACGTTTATCGGAAAAGTTCATCGGCGATAATTTATCGATTATCGATATCGCTTCAAGAAATTGAGATTTATCGATTATCGGTAGCCTATTGCCTAAGGTTTTTTTAAAATTATCGATTATCGTTATCGCTTTAGTACAGAAAGGTTTATCGTGCCCATCACTGACCACAGTTGATGCTCTATCAGCGCCGTAATTTGTTTTCTGGGAAGGTGATCTTGTATCGACAATTACTGGCAAGTCTGCCAGTGGCTAAGATTTCTTAGTGACTTTTTCAGTGACAGGAATACTATGTAGTCTATGCGGTTGTTTTGCAGCTTAAAAAAATAAAGAAAGCGAACCCGAGACACTCGAAAGTAGTGAACACGTGGCTTTTATTTAGGTTTACGTAGAAAATTGATTTTTCGACAAAGAAAAAATTGGTGTCAATGTTTGGATTTGTTGGTCAATTTTTCGCTATGATAAGGGTTACGAGAAGCAATTTTTGCGAGCGGGCCAAAAGTCTGGGGCTTCCAACTCAGGTTCAAACTTCGTCCAAAAATCGTAGCTCAGGCCGAAAATTAGTTTCAAATAGATTTCTGTTCACCCCATTTTGGCGAAAAGCCTGAAATACTATTCAACATACCCTGCTCATTCGAGCCAAATAAGCTGCCAAGTGCTAATTACCACTACTTACATTTCTGGTCACTTTTTCACTATCTTCGTCTAACAGGTTGCTTGCGGAAAAAAAGTAAAATGCAGCACTAAAGCGGACGTGAAGCTTGCCGATAAACTGGAAGCGGTTGCAAAATCTATTGACATAAAAATAATAAGAGGAAACACGATTGCCACAAATGATTTTTATGAAGGTTAGTATTTCGCATGACATGATACTTTGTGGGTAAGGTCCTGGTGGTTCAGTTCACATTTGTCATCCACTTGTACAAAAATATAAAAAAATTGCTTCGAGCACTGTTGAAGCGATTTTGAAAATTATAAGCTACTACAACTAAAAATTATGGTGTACGATAATTAGTTATTAGTAGGGCGATTTTTTGTGACCTAAAAAACTTGAAAACGTGGTTTTATTTTTGCAAAAAAGTAACCAAAAAGTGAATTTATTTAAAGAACAGCACAAAATGAAAAATAAGAGCAGGCTATGCTAAAGAGCAATAAAATAGTCTCAATTAGTGCTCAAATTATAAAGCATGCACATAATGTGCTTAACATTCTTCCGTAAAAAGTTTCTGATTTTGGGAAGTAGCTTGTTCAGTGTGGAAAAACTGCGTTCTGCTGCATCCTTTGTTGGTTGGCATCTTTGACGCAAGCCATATGCAGCAGGAGCAACTTCTTGACGATACGACTCATTTTAGTAATATCCGTCACATCATTTTTTCAAAAAACTCAATCAATGCCATTGCAGTTTTTCCATACCAGTTGCGCACCCAAGATTTGGCAAAAGAATTAGCCAAAACCGTTAGGCCGCCATGTCTAAGGGACTTCATTGGGGCTCTGCTCCTACCAGCCAAAGGATTTTTACGATTTTCACATAAAAACACTTATTTTAGCACACTTTTTGCTGATATGAATTAGCACTGATATATCGGTGTGGGAGGTCTGGGGTTCGATTCCCGGGCCGGTCAAATCGGCACAGTGTCGCCAACGGCTCGCCACCGCTGCGACGTTTCTTCGGAGCTGTGTAGCCCAGGCGTTAAGTCGCGGAGATGAGCCCCCGCCACTCGTTACACGCTTCGGCGTATTAACGCGAGTATAATGAAAATTCGATTTTTGATTTGGATATGATGTTTTCTAGATCAAAAAACCCATAGCTTAGAATTAGCTCATTTAATTCTGATGATTTTGGTCTTGGCCTGCCTGCAATATCTTTTTTTTTCTTCAATCGTTGTTGAAAGCCCGTATTCCAACTACACTCATCTACGATGTTCATATTAACCCTTTGGTTTTAAGATAGACAAAAGTTGGTAGGCCTATAGGAGACTCTTGGTGTAAAATTACCGCTTCTTTTTTATTGAATGTTAAAATAAATCCCTCATTTAAATCAAAGAAAATTTTAAAATTAAGTGTTTACTATCGCAGCCTGTGAAAGCTATTTGGGTTGTGGTAGATACGACATTATGACTTACAAGCCACTACACGTCATAAGGATTGGAATTTATAAGCACCAGTTCATTCGCTTTTCACTTAGTCTAATCTTCAAAAAAATGTCTTGTTCTGTGCGAAAACTTTAAGTGTTAATTTTCCACGCTTTTTTTGTTAATTGGAGCCATGCAGCAAAAAAAAAACTAACTATGGTGACCTGGAATCGCCCTAATTATTAGTTTTAGGGATAGGTGGCAAAAGCGGGGGGGGAAGAGCCGTAGGGGGCCCTGGCCCCCCACTTTTTTTCTTGGAAAGAGCCCTGGGGTCCCCTAATTTACGCGTTTATTTCTACAATAATACCTCTGTATGAATGTATTTAAAACTTAATAGGCTTACAATCAAAATTGAAATCCAGGGAGGAGTTTGAATCCAAAAATGTTTTCTTTAAAATTTTGTTTATGGGATGAGGGGAACAGAAACTAAAAGCACGAACCGTGAGTCTGAAGCCCACATAAACTGGGCATGTTGCATATGGACAGGCTAAATATGAGTTATAGGCAGGGCTAGACTCACGTATAGGCTATAAGGCTGAAGCCTAGAACCTCGGAGAAAATGGGGGGTCTCGAAGAAAATGAGGGGCCTTATCACGAACAACGAAGACCTTTTTTTCGCTCTTGACCCATATTTTCAGTGAAAGCAGGTCATCCAAGGACATGTAAAACCTTTTTTTGCTCTTTACCAATATTTTCAGTGAAAACAGAACATCCGAGGACGTGTAGCCAAGACCTTTTTTCTGCTCTTCCAATCAGTGTGATCAAATCACATCAAATTGCCTTGGAACTCTCATTGTCTAAATTCGGCCCTGGTTGTGGGCGAAGGATATCTGGTCATTCGTTTTGGCCCCATGCTTACGCCATCGCTGGTTTTAGGAGCAATTACTGTCGCGGTCTTGCGCTGTTTCCTGCCCGTGTCTGTGTGTCTGCCTGTAAAACACAGACTTCGCCCATGTGTAGATGAGCCACGTGATCTACTTGCAAGCTTTTCGTTTGACTGAGCCAACACGGCTGGCAGAGTGACAGGTTGCGTGGCCCATGTAGAATTTATCCTTTTTTACGAATGAGCTGTGTAGGGTGTAACTGTGTATAGAATATGTTTTTTCTTGAACTACCTCGTTGGTAAACTGTACTTAGCTTCATTGTTGTGCAAGTTTCTGGTAGGCGCTTTCCCTTCTACAAAAAACTTTGCAATTGCAGATAATTTCAGCACATTCTATTGTGCGGATAAAAATTTTGTTTTGGACGCTATTCGTAACGCAGATTGTTGAAATGAAGGATTTCCCGAAAACTAAAAATTTACAGAAACTCAGATTTCGCCTGAAACAGTGGTTCTTAACCCTTTTTGAACGTAGTAATATTTTTTGTTTTAGAACAAGCTCGCTTGGATGGGGCGCTATGCAGTTTCACCGAAGAAGAAAAAATGGAATATTTTCGACGAGCTCACGAAGAGCACGGTGTTGTCAATATGGAAATGGAAAGCGCTTGCATGATAGCATTATGCAACCGAGCCAATGTCAAGTGTAAGTATTTGACTTGAGGATTAATTAGTAGGCCTACAGTCAACTCTCGATATAACTTACCTTTGATATAACGAACTACACGATATAACGAACCAATTCAAAAGTACCGATTTTCTTAGCTATAACGAACTTTTCCTGCGGGCCCCTGAAGTTCGTTATATCGAAAGTAGACTGTAATCAGACCTATATGGTCACTGCAATTGATTTAGAAGTACACGCATAAAATATTGGGTTATGGTAAAGAAAATTAGCAGCCGTAGTTGCTGGCCTACTCGACTGTTCAAGTAAGATTATTTCTGGATAGAAAAAAGTGAAAAAATCAATTCCATCTGCAAGCTCGATCAAAAGTTAGAATTTGCCGTCAGTTGAATTTTTTTGGCTTATTACTGTTTTCAGTTCTATTTACGTCAAGGCGAAAATGCGCTTTAAAAGGTAGTCCACATTTTTCATAATCAAAAGTTCCTAGATTTAGGGAACGTTGTAGGTTCATGAGCTTTAGCAAAACAATTTTCAAGTAGCTGCAGGTTTTCTTGTCTGCGTTCACTCCTGTTAACCTAGTCTTCGAGCTGCCTAAAATCATTGTTTTGCACGATGTCTAGTGGTCCACTTCATGGTTTTAATCTCCCATTGCAAATATTGCCAATTTTTTCCAACAGATAGCATACGTAAACAACGCGACTTACCATTTCCATTTTTTTAGGTGCGGTCGTATGCGCTTGTGTTATTAATCGGCTTCAAGGAGATACGATTACCGGGGACATATCGTTGGTAAAATCGTGGGAATTGTTTCCGCAACAAATTGTTTCGGAATTTATTAAACGCAGTGTATCAGAATAAGGCTATGCTCTGGTAGGGCAGCCATCAAAACTCCGATCGAGCCATCGCAGCACTGACACTTCGCAAGAGCATGATATTGACGCAAGGCCGGCCTAGCCTCCGATCAACGTACCTACTCTTTAATACAGCGGTTTTTGTGCATAATTTTAAACATTCTACGTTTTGTTGGAACAGCTTCACCCGAACTGTTTTGCTGATCGTTCGAAATAAAAAATACCAAGCATTAAAGTTGCGTTTCTTACAAGCCTGCGTGTTGTTCCTACTGTTCCACTGCTTTTCTTTTGACCTCGAACTCGTAAAACGATTTTAAGGTAGCCGTAATTTAATACTCGCACAGAAATTGCATCTTAGGCTACGTTCAAAGGAGACCCGCAATAATAGGGCGAAATTAAAATACTGGTTTAAACCGGTCTACCAGTCTATACGTTACCTGCTTATTACCAGCCTACATACATTACTGCATTATGTCAACCAGTAATCTTTATACAGCAGCCTACTTCCCTTTCGGGTTGCTTTCAAGTCGCTTGTGCTCACACGCTTTTCACGACCCCGAAACAAATTTTCATTTCTTTCTAGCAGACAGAAACGCAAATCGGAAAAAAGCAATGTCATTGCGAGTTGCTAGTCGGAATGGTTCAATTGTCTGTAGACTTCACCCATACGAGTTTTTTCGTTGCGGGCGAAATGAAGTCTCATGCGAACGTAGCCTTAGCTCAGATCAATGTCAGCTCGCAGCAAAGTTTTCGTTGATAAAGAAAATCGTGTCATAAAAATAGCTACGAAACGTTTAAGTAATTTACAAAATTGATGCAATATTTGCCCCCCCAAGTCGGGCTGCTCTGTATTTCCTGCTAATAAAATTTTGGGCTTACGTCTCTTCTGCCAAGTTCTGGGGAACTCTTTGATAAACGCAATAGTGATTAGTTGATTGCTTACATTTGAAGTGAATGTCATCATGCGACCCTGGCTGCGCAACTTTTCCCAAACTCCCCAAAAGATGCGCTAGCCTGTATCAGAATTGCCATCTCGTTTTTTCGAACTAAGAAAAATCCTTGAGCTTAAACTCGAGTTTTGCACGAACCTTAACTCGATAAAAAATTATTGAACTCGGCATGAATTCAGCAAAAACTACTCGGCTCAAGTTTGGCAATTTTGCGATGAACTCTAATAACAATGATTTCAGTTTGCAGCCCTGTTTTGTCATTCAACCTGGGTCTAGCAATTATTGGTAGTCGCGCATTAACGCAATTTCTCCTTATTCCTATTTGAGCCGGAGCCAGAAATTGAAGAATCACATAAAGATGAAAAATTGCAAGTGTTTATTGCTTTGTATTGGATAGATAGAAACCAAAAAATGGCAGTAGTATAAAGGCATGTAAAACATTATCTATCTGGCACCAAAAACAATTTGAAATTGGGAAACCATCAGTGACGATTTCACTTGGATTGAAATGTGCTTTTTTGATCTCTTGACGATTCTTGAATCTGGATGTGAAACTACTTATTTTTGACGTGGACGTCATCTCATGATCTCGATTCCTGCATAGCTTCAAGAGCAGCTTGTCGAAGTCTTAATTGTGATATCAGCTCAATGACATCACCAGCGGGTGACGTTATCGACCTCAGTTGAACCAAGTTAACAGCAAGTGCGTCGAGAAGGTAATTTACAAAACGGCGTCTGAAAACAGAAAAATTTTACAGTTATCATCTTACTATTTCTGCAAATATAGGCCAAATGCGGACACCAACAGTGGTTCGCAAACTTTTCTACTGTATTACCACGGCTTATGGCGACTCACTTGGCTTTATTCAATTTACAAAACATTGATGAAGGACACGAGTGTATTCTTTCAAATTAATTTTGAGTAAGGCCAGTGAGAATATTGAGCTTGCTTCTTGCTACTTTCCATAATGAACATGACAGTAATTCCAATTTGTGGTTTTAGAGGTAAAGAATTTAAAAGTTGCAGTTCAATGCGAGGTTTTTATAGATTTCACAACCCACCAAGATTTTTCTGAGACCCTCCGGTAAGTCGCAACCCATAGTTGGAAAATGCTGGGATAAGGTATTAAGCGTATAGTTTCGTTAATTCAAACTTTTTAGAAACCGTTAATGCATTGCTTTTGCCAGTAGCGTAGCATGAAATTTTAAAAGGGGGAGAGCACAACTACAAAAAGCCATCAAAAAAGTCTGGCATATTTCAGCAACTTGGCAAGATTTGTTTTTTTTTTACTAGAAGGCAAATTCAAATGGGCAGCATGGCCCCAACCCCTTAAATACGCTACTGGCTATTGCAAACGGTTAAAGTTTGGCACAAATATCCATTTTTGGCGAACGCAAAATCGAAACGTTTTTCGGCATCATGTTAGAAGAGATTAAATGAAGTAGCAAAAAGCTAAAGGTGACGCAAAATACACTCGGGGTTTGCCTCAAGAGAATGAACATGCGGACACTAGATATTGGATAATGCGTCCAACCTCTAACTAAATCCTTGCTTCACGTTTAAGTATCGAGTAATTTACCATATAGCAGCGGCTGCCAGCAAATAAAGCCATATCATTTAAACTAATTTGATTCAGAATAGACTGCACTTTCGGGCAGAATAACATACACAAAATTTCTTCTAAATTTCAAAATACGTGTTTTTCTTATAGTAATCGATACGATATAATAGCGCTCGGCAAAAAAAAAAAAAAAAAAACAAGTTTCATCTCCGTATCAACAGTAAAAAGTGAACACACGAATTATTCTCTAATTTTCCAAAATGCAGCATCACAAACCATGCGCTGGTTACATGGTTATTGGTTAGTTCATACCTGTTAGGCATGGAAGGAATGTACTTTTCGGGTTCATCTAAAAACACTCTAATCACTTCATTTTGGACCCAAAGGAGATGATTTGGTTTTGAATACGTAGCCCAAATTGGTAGCTAGAAAAGAAAGGAAGAGTTAAAATACTTTATATAGTCGAAAATAGACTTCAAATCAAGGCATTGTTGTCACAACACGGTATCTCGCTCCTTCGCCGAATTGCAAGCGTGGCGCAATCAAGCAGCAGATCACGCTAGTTCCATTTGCTCAATACATTGTGCACTAAAAGAATGCGCCGTCTTGTTGCTACTGAATGGCGAATTAACGGTATTAGAAGCTAGCTAAACAACATCACTGCTAGCCTCTGATACGATTCTAGGCCACAACCGGGAGAGGAAAAAGACATACTCTCGGCCTCAAGAGTTGTTCGCACTAGATCCACAGTAGATGCTCGGCCCAACGATGACAACGACGATTGCTTTCACATCTCTAACTCTTGCACACACGCACTTGCTCATCAAGTTTTACCAGAGTAACACTAATCTTTGTCTAACCGATATGATAAATTTTTGTTTGTAGTACAAAACCTTAAAAAAAACCTAAAATAACAATAATACCACAACCTTGCAATACAGCAAAATGTGCCCAATTTTGCCAAGAGAAATTTTGCAACTTAATTTTGCATTTTCTGTCTTTGGTGTTCTTGTCAACAAGTTCCCATTGTATATTAAAGACCAGCTTGATCAAAAGAGAGCCCACAGCGTTACAGCAAGCTGAACAGTTTACCATACAAACTCCAAGTGATTAGTTCACGCCATTAAAGCGCCAACGGGCGTAAGGCTGAGCGACATACAGAATAGTACAGGTGAAAAGTAATCACATTTATTAACGTTTTAACGTTGCGATTCGAACACCAACTCCTGGCAAGGGGTTACTATGCCGAAGCTCTTTACTGCAAACTAAAACATGCAGTTTAATTTCGAAGTTACTCATCGAACCTTGTGCGCATGCGTTTTAATGTAAACATCCAACACATCAGTTATAGAAACACCGATTTCCAAAAATGTAGTGAAAACCCAGTCAATATCCCATTTCCTGCTGCAAGCCACTTTCTCCAGAAAAATTATGACGTAATCTGAAAAATAAAAATACAAGTTCATCTGGAGAAGGAATTTATTACGTCACAACCCAAGACCATTTCCACCCCCTCTCCCTACACACACACACACACCTACATAAAGATATCACAACTCGTGAAACTATTGACATTTTCAAGCCGATCGAGCTTTTTTCACAATGTTGAAATACCTCAAAAAATGCTGCATAAAAGAATAGCGTAAAAATGCGAACCTATGGTCACTATTTACTATAATAATGATCTTCGCGTTATTAAAACAATACATAGTTGTTCTAGCACATCTAGAAGACAACAATGATGTCTGACTGCACAACACAGGCCAGAGCAATGTAGTCTCTCAGAACACCTTTTCCATACGAGTAATACGTTCACAAGCAGAGCACTACATTAATATGGAATTTCTAAGATGTGAGAAAATCATCTCAATGTTATCCGATCGAGTATGGACTATTGGACTAATCACTCGGTAATCTTTGTTTCAGGCACCTCGAAACTACAATTACTCGTATCTAATCGACCAAATCCAGTCATAGCTTGCTCAATTCAGGCAAAAAGCCAGGTGTATTAATTCCTAGGGTCAGTTGAAATAAGCAACGCGACCGACGGTCACTCTACCAATTACAAAGTTTGTATTTCAAGCTACACTTCACGAAGATTACTTCCAGAACACCGCAAGCTTATGCAAGCATCAAGAGTAAGTCAAAACCTTACCGACTGGAAAATATCGACGAGTTGAAAGATATCTTCCTCCTAGTTGAATCAGTTTGTTCTTTAATGAAGCAGCAACAGTGCTTTCGGCTGAAGGCTCGCATTTACGAATTTCTAAAAGGTTTACAACACAATTTCAACAAAAAGAAGCTTCACTAGCTAGATATAAGAAAAGTAATAGCTCATAAAGTATTCGCTTACTAAGGATATAAAAAATGAATTCACACCTTATGCAAATCTGGTAAATGAGTAACTGACATTAATGCAGCAATCGCCGAATTTTCGCTGAATTGTATTTTAGGCTTACAGTACACTTAGCACAGATAAGAAGATCCTTACCATCTTCAATGATATTTTTCCACAATGCTTTAATCAATGGATCATCGTTGATGCCAGAACATTGAGCAATTGACAGCTTGCATTCGGCTAGCTGGTATGGATCAGCAAACTCACTGTAAAGCTGATTGAAAAACAAATTTGAAACTTCAAAAAAAAATCAAATCTTCATTATGCTAGCGGAGTTACACCAAAGCGTGTAACGAGTGGCAGGGCCCAACTCCCTGACTCAGTGCTTAGGCAACACAGCTTCAAAAAAACGTCGCAGCGGGGGCAAGCCGTTGGCGACACTGCGTCTCATTTGACCGACCTTCACCATCACTACCTGTAAGTTGCGGAACCCACTCGCAATAACTATTAAACAGTATTTTGAGCAACTTCAAGTATCAGCAAAAATTCCTACACTTACCGCGCTCACATCATACAAGTTTGAATTGAGCCGGTTGATCGTTTCCATCTCATTCGTTTCCCGCAAATATGCCAGTGTTTCCATTTGAATTTCGGCAACCTGATTAAATCGTTTATTGAAGCTTTACTATAGAAACTAAGCACAACTTGTTCAAAAACTAAAAACAAAATCCACTGCATATTATTTGCATTTTGAAAGGTTTTACCTTAATTTACTAGAAAAGTATACAAAAACAGCGAAGTTTCACAACAGAAAAATCAACTGCTTGTCAACATAGGCAACTTTAGGTCTACAACCAAAGTTAAACAGCCTTAAAAAGATTTCATAAAAACAAAAACATCAAAACCTTGATAAAATATTAGACCAAAACCTGCCTCTATTTTTTCTTCAATTTCATGGAGCAGAGCGCCTCCAGTGGTTGAATCAGCCAAAGCCGACGTAATACTTTTAGCATTAACTTTTGCGCGGGACAAATATTCAATTCGCTTGCTGAGATCACGGTCGGGACTGTAAAAATCAATAGCAAAAATAAGATTAGTCAAGCGTTCGATGACGTTAACAAAATATCCCGACCATGACAGTATTAATGGGCTACAGGTTTGAACAGTCGCTACTGTGTGATAGTTTAAGATTGCGTTGAATAGAAACCTCCAGAATTCCAGCAATAGCGCAGCAAAATCACTACTTTTAAAGCTAGTAACTTCGTAATTCAAAACGATTCCTTCCCAAACGTATTCTTTGAAGTAGAAATAATGCGCAAAGAAAAGATGTATCCTGCCTACACATAAAAAAAAAAGATACTACAGCCCTTGCCTTGAGCCAATGAACCGTGCCGTGGTTTTACACAAAAAAAAAGTTTCTCAAGAAAAATCTTAGGTGCACGAAATGGACCCGCAGAAACCCAACATGAAAAGCCTTCTTCTTCCGAAATTCTTCCCGATTCCAGGAACCCAATTTTCATTTTTAAAGGCCGAAAACAAGCCTCTAAAACACCTTAAACAAACCCTGCATAAAACGTTACAAAAATATGAACACGCAGTGAGGAGACCGCTAAATAAAAGTCTTGCTTTGCCAGTCAAATGCGGTCAGTCTTGCCAGGAATTAGGCTCGCAGGAGAAAATCTTTGTTCTTCGTGCAGTATCCCTATGCTCACTGTTCATTGGATTAAGTTAAAGCATTCAACATACTAGTACAGCAATCGAAAATACCCACCCAGGTTTTTCAGCGAGTGTGAGTAGGACTTGGGCAGCCATCAAATGCTGCCCTGTTCTCTCGTGATGCTGCCACAGCAGGTCCACTCCTGTATGGACAGGAGCAGGACTCTCGTCTCTGTGCTCGGCGATTCGTCGGAGGAAAGGTTCAATGTATGGTGAGCTGACCTAAATGAAGAGGAAGTTGTAGAGTAGAAGAATTCCTAAAATTCAATAAAATCTTCATTATACTCGTGGTATTACGTCGAAGCGTGTAACGCGCGGCGGAACGCATATTTCGGAATGGTTCTACAAAAAAAGATAGGGCTCGATTGAGATGACTTTAAGTGGAAAAATAGTACTCAATAGTGGCCAGTATGCTAAATTGCTACTCATAGAGTATGAGTTCCATGCTGCTCTAGGTTTTGATTATATTTTCAACCTACTTGCCTTCTTACGTGTAATTCGGAATGAGGAAGAGTGGTGGCATTAGAAAAAACAAAAAAAATTTTGTGGAACCATTCCGAAATATGCTGGCGGGACCCATCTCTACGGCTTAGCGCCTGAGCAACACAGCTCCGACGTGACCAGCCCGGGAATCGAACCACAAACCTCGCATGCCCATAGCGAGCGTTAATTAAGTCGTAATTGGGAGCTGCTCGGCACAAAATTTCTAAGGAAAAAATATATGATGAAAATAGTTCAAAAATGAAAAATAAGTCAAACCAATTCTTGCAACTGATACGGGCATAATATTGTTCGCAAAAAACAAATAGAAAAAAGCGCCTATTCATTCTGCGTTAAACATAGCAAACCAAAACCCCAAGATTAACTTGATAAAAACAAGAATAAGTTTCTAAAAAACACATATCATTGCAATACAGTCGTTATTTTTCTAAACTCCAGTCTCATGCAAGAAATCGCAAAACGACTTGCTTCCATTTTAACACAGATGAAAATCCGTTCAACAATAATTTGATGCCACCAACTCCGAACATAATACTAACACCTAGCTCCACTTACCTGTAATAACTGACCAGCCAGACCTTTTCTCAACAACCAAGCGTATATGGTCACGTGAAGAAGCTCGTCTCTTGATTGGATGGTGAGATGCAAGCAATCATCTACCTATTAGTAAGACAAAAGTTTTAACTTTTCTTAACAACGCTGGGAAGTACACAATGTTGAAAATAAGAGCTTCTCAAATTTTTTTGTTCTACGACCCCATTTTGGGGAAAATATTTTTTATGACCCTATTCATGGGTGTCTTCACGTCTAAGTTAACTATCTTTACCACGCAAACTTTTTATAAAAACAGATTTTGCGGGAGCCTAAATTGGGACGGGACCGAAAGTTTGAATAGCGCTGTTGTAAATCAACACCCAGTCTCTTACGGAAGGCTATGACCTTATCACAAGCACAAAATCCCGTAATTTCAGCAAGTTTGAAGTTTAGGAAAGATACATACGATTGATTGGGCCTCTTCGGGTGTCAAGTGACTGCCGTCAACACTTGAAGACTCTTGAGCGGTTTTGGGTGGCCCTGGACCAAGTGGGACACTAGGTGGCTGCGGTGGAGTTTCAGATATTGCGGTCAACTCATCCAGAATATCAGTAATGTATTTGTAACATTCCATTCTAATGAAAAAATAAAAAAGGAACTGTTGCACTATACCTTCACTCAGTATTATTGCCACTATTTTAAAACAAGAAGGCACTATTCGAATTAAAAGAGGCATTTTCTGTACAACGATGTCGAAAAAGATGGCAGTGCTACTACGTTGCATTTGAAGCCAAGTGGATAGCCGTTTGTTTGCCTCTGGGGTGGTTTAATTCCAAGTTAATTCAATGACTTAAAAACTGGCATTCCCACTTTCCTGCTTGACGCTCAGCTTTGAAGGAACAGAGTGGAGCACAGAGCAGTTGGGAAAGGCACTTAGCGGGATTTCCTCATCTTAAAAGTTGTAGGCAAATAGCCGGTTACTCCTAAGCGAGCTCGTTATAGCGCTGTGATCGCTTTATTGCGGTGGAAAGACTAATGCCAGTAATAATAAAAAGAACAACGCGAGTGAAGGCATAGTTAAACTTGTTTTATCCATGCACAAGATGTTTCACACCGACTCCACATTTCGTATTTCACAAAGTTGCAAGCTGCTGCAGCAAAAATTTGAAAATAACAAAGCAAGTCTATGCATTGCATGTAGGCTATTTTCTCTTGTGATGAGAAACTAAATTATAAATTAATTAATCAGTTTTGTTCCATTTTCCGTGTTCTAGCAGCAACTAATAAAAAAAGTCTTTAAATTTGAGCCAACCATCAATATGTCAAAAATTAAAGGCAAAATCAGCCATAATCAGGCACTTTTTATATTTGAAAAGTCAAACTCGAAGCAAAAATTTTAAACTTTGTTGTTTTTAGTTACCTGGATAAGTACGCTTTGCGCACTAGCGGATCAACTTGTGAATCATTCACGGACAAACCGGAGTTGTATAATTTCAAAGCTAATGCGTTTTCATCCTTTGCTTGCGCTGCCTTCATACATAGTTCAACAGCCTCAGAATAGCTTCGAACTAAACAATGTTTTTGTTTGCTTCTTCACAAGATTTACGAGAAACACAGTCAGGCAGGCTTACAATAGCGAAACAAAAATACTAACGTATTAGATGAGTTGCTAAGACATTGCTTTAGTGCGGGAGGTCTGGGGTTCGATTCCCGGGCCGGTCAAATCGGACACAGTGTCGCCAACGATTCGCCACCGCTTTGACGTTTCTTTGGAGCTGTGTTGCCCAGGACGGTGCTAAGCCGCGGAGATGGGCCCCGCCACTCCCTACACGCTTCGCGTAATAGCGCGAGTATAATGAAGATTTGATTTTTTTTTATCAAGCATCACATTCAAAACCATCAATAAAAACGAAGATTACAAAAAATGAGAATAGATTTGAGGCAAAAACGAAACTTCTTGTTAACTTTAAGCAAACGAAATAGCACGTTTCAGGAGGTATTTTTTACTCAGTTGAAGGCAAACGCCAACATCTATTCATCACCCAAACTCCCAATAGTACCAGAAAAAAGAACAACTTTCAGGGACGAAGTCAATCAAAAAAATTCACAATTAATTTGGATCAACCATTTTTGAAAGGCTGATCTTGATCTGCACTGAGGTGCCCACACCTTTATTCAGGCCATCTTCGGCAATACTCCTCCTTTTTGACCATTTCTCACACGTTTAAAAAGCTAGGGAGTCCGTGGAATTGTTCTGAGTTACATTATCCAAAATATGCCACAGTTAATAGATTTCAAACCTGCTTGAAACTGCTGTATCGCAGCAGCAATGTTGACAGATCCAGCAATCTGTTGAAAGAGTTGAGCAGCTCTGCGTAGATTCTCCTCGCGTAACGTAGTTGTGCTTTTACGAGCGAGATGCAGCAACTCACTGGCCTATGAAGAAGAATATGTAAAATGTAAAAGCAAAAATGGCGGGCAGGGAGAACACAAATACGAATTTTCATATCCCAATATCGCAACCACGGTATTAAACAGTGTAGCTACAAAGACCATTTATATAGTGACTGCCGACCTGAGGCACGGAACTACATGTGTCATAGAAAACTTAAAATTATAAGGTTTACTGAATCACAGATGTAGGAATATTCTACAACTGACACTTTCATAGAAATAATGCGGTTAAACCAAAATATTAAAAAAATCATCATAAACAAAACGAAGACTCTACTTTCCCCGAAACTCTTAGATCATCGGTAGCTATTTTTTACTAGAACTCCTTGAACCTTGATCTAAACCAAAATCACGCGATTACAACCACGCTTAAAATTGTTTTTTCGTGAAGTATCCAATACTTCTACCGGTAATAACCCGCATTCACTCAGGCAAGAATTTTTGCATATTTTGCATTTCTTTCCAGAAACTATGATTCGGTATAAGGTAGGCGTAATCTAACACAGTGAATTTCTGCATAATTGGAAACGTTTTTTTACCTTTGAGTAGGTCGCATCATCAGCGGAATATATCGAAGGACAAACCTCACGAAGTTGACTGTTTAGTGCGTCGATAGTCACATTATCATCCATGAATTGATTGATCAAAACCGACACCAAACTCGTGCATAACTGTAACAAAAATCTCTCTTGGTTACAAGCAAATTGACTGTTTACATAATCAAAGTTGCATAAAAAGTTTTGTAATAAAAATCTAAATCTACGTTATACTCGCGCAATTACACCGAAGCGTGTAACGAGTGGCGGGGCCCCTCTCTGGGGCTTAGCGCCTGGGCAACACAGCTTCGAAGAAACGTCGCAGCGGTGGCGAGCGACACTTTGTCTGATCTGACCGGCTCGGGATTCGAACCACTGACCTCCCTCACCAATATCAATGTTTTCACAACTCAGCTACCCAACCGGTTGTTACGTAATAATACAAGGTAAAACGCGTCCCACATCAACATTTAAGATCGCAGAAAATTGGCGACTGATTGTAGAAAAACTTTCCTACGAAACGGCAAAAATGATCAAATAAATAAACTTACAGATTCTCCACTTAAGACAAAATCTTGAAAAATGATCGACTTCAACGTTGTTTGACTTTGCTGAAATACACAGGTGACAAGTATTCATCATGCAAAGTTACCTCACTGCAGGTATCAGATAAAACTAATATGGAAAGCCAAATGCTAACTGGTAGTTCTAAATACAACCTCCTCGAAATCAGCGACAGAACCTAGCGGTACCGCGCGCAGGTGATAGATCTCATGCGACGGGTTCGATTCGCGGCTGGAGCCGATCGCATTTGACATACGTATCGGGTGGCTGCTGACTCGAAGAGCGCAAGCTCACTTCGAACGAATTTTCAGTTCAACAATGGAGGAAGTTATCACCAAGCTTACTAGGCTCTTCTGTCCGCCGACATCGTTATCATGAACCAAATAAAATGAATGTAAAATTAACTGTCTCGTATGCCATATCATAGTAAGTACGTAATGATGAAACATAGTTCGTAAAGAGCCAAAGCTAAATTAATCTCAAGCTTTCTGGTTAAGTGCTGACTTCGATGCGAATGTTTGAAAGCATTTTTTGCAGTGCGTCATTTTTAGTCATGAAACCACAAGAAAAAATGGATTTCCCGCTTTTTCAAGCACTGGAAGTGTCAGTCAGCAAACTGCTCTGAGGAGACTTAAAAAGTCGAAGTGACGCAATCTCGTCATGCAGTGATAGTGAGAGGTGCCGACAAAGAAAGCACGAGCGTGTCCTTCGACCAATAAATCGTCTAATGCTGTCCTCGCTCGCTACATCTTTTTATGGTATCTATAAACTCAATTCAGTCTTTGCTCTAATCGTTGGGGTTCCCAACAAAGAAGCTATTCTATCAGAAAAACGAGGAAGCCGAGTTAATACAGTAGTCTTATGGATGTTCTAGAAAAATTACTAAGAAAGTCGACTTTGATATATTTGCCAAGATTATCCGATCAATTAAAAGTCCACATATCAACAGACGACAAGCGACTAGCGGTTAACAAGTGATTAGGTGAATTAGTTGTACCACAGTTTCGCGAGGTCGACAAACTAAAAAAAGTGCAAAAAAAAATTGTTGTCGCGTGCTGGCAAATCAGAATTAACAGAGAAAAGAAACTTACTTTATCAAGGGCATCGAATAAGACATGCACTTGATGATGTAGAAGGATCCTCCACAGAGCTAGAACTTCTGAGGAGCGGAGGAGGAGCTCATAGAGACATTTCATTGATGTCAATTCAGCTCGCGCTATTTCAGCTGAAAAATAAGCAATCAAAGCATTTGATATAAAAACACTTGATACAATGATAAAACATTCATTTCGCAAAAAATTGCGAAATGCTTTTGAAATAGCAACGCTTTGCCTTGGGGAAAAGGCACTGATATACTCTTAAAATCCTGAAGCAATCCCATAAAAGCAGCAGCTTAAAATTAATCTAGCTTCGGTAGCAAGCGTTGCCCATTAACCTCATTATTATAACGCTAGGACGTTCATTTGAGCCAGAAAAGTACACCGAAATTAGGCTTCGGGTCAGGTGGAATAATCTTGGCAAGAAAACGCTACACCGAATTCTACCCCTGACGCACCATCTTTGATGGCAAACTACCGGTACCCAACTACCCTTTCCAGTGAACCTTAACTGCACCCGTCGTTGCAAAAGACTAACAAAACGAGTGCCCTACGCAAACGTGGTAAATAAAGGTTAGAAGCAACTTCACAGGGCAGTTACGACTATACCCAATGCACAGTAAGCAGATGCAAAGAAAAAATATTACCCAGATGAGCTCTTTGTCGTTCTCTAGGTTGAGAAGGAGCGGTTTGCGACAGAAACGAACCTCGACCAATAGTATCAAAATCACGAGTTGAGTAAGCCAAGTCCCTGTGTAAATACGAAATAATTTAAACACAAAGTTCAGTTTACCAAAGCAAAAGACAAATATCACAATCAAAACCGTGCCGTTTACCAAAAAGTGGCCTACTAGCGCACAGAGCTCTTACCAAAATTTTTTAAAAATGTGCTTGTTAACACAAAGTTTTCACAATTTGTATTTCAACTAATTCTTTAGCTACAAGCTACACCATTGCCCCAAGCAATACTCAGTTCTTGAAGACTTTACCAGTTTAGTTAATTTATTATACAGAAAACACTTTTACGATCTTAGGTATTACTAATACAGATACTAGAACAAATACTATATTGTAATGTATGCTAAAGTAGAATACTAAAAGCAATACTTTATCATTATTACTTAAGCACAATATTTTGTACAACGAAAAAGTTGGGCAAACTATGATACAAACTTAGATGTTACTGAATACAGTTGAAGACCAAATGCTACTAACGGTACAGAACACTAAAAACATTAATTCAGTGCAGTTGAAAATTAAATTTAAAGTCGTAAACGATTAAGCAAAGCAAAAAAATCTTTTACCCCACACGTTTGCACAACAAGCTTCAAACGCACAGTAAGAGCACTTACCTGAGCTGAACTTGAGTAAGGCAGTGTTTTCCAACGAAAGTTTTTAATGAATTGATTTGATCAAGAACAGAAGAGACAACATCGACATCAACACGACTGACAACCTTCAAAATTATCACCGTTTCACTCTACATGCACTCGTAAGCGTGGCGCTCACAAACAAACTAAACGCAAAAAGAAGGCAAAGTAACAATGTAGTGTAGTCAGAACTGCTACCACAATCAATAAAGTTAAAGTTCGTAGTTATACCCTTAAATCAAAAGGCAAGGTACACAAATTAAATTACTTACCTCCCAAAGTTCAGTTTACTGTTGACAATACTGTTGTATGATTATTGTCGTTTGAAGAAAGTAATCCTCAAATAAAAATCAAATATCTTCATCACACTAGCGGTATTACGTCGAAGCGTGTAACGAGTGGTGGGCCCATCTCCGTGGCTTATCGCGTGGGCTACACAGCTTCGAAGAAACGTCACGTCGATGGCAACTTTGTGTCTGATATGACCGGCCTGGGAATCGAACTATAGACCTTCCGAACCAATAGCGTTGTGCTTAGTAACTAAGCTAACCAGTCGGCTCAACATTTTTTTAGAAAGTAATCTTAATTTTTCTCAATTGAAGCAACTTCACATAAGTGTAAAACTTACAAAAGTACGTTGTTTTCCGTCTTCTTCCACCACAAGATCTTCCACTAACCTTCCCTCCCACAGAGGACGAGTGATCCTAGCAAACATCTTGTATGCTCCTTGTTGTCTCTCCGAGTAATAGGAAGATGATGTATTGGGATCTTGATAAGAAATTAGTCACAAAAAACAGTAATTTATTGAGAACAAAAAAAAATCTATTTATTGCGGTAGTAGAAACAGTCTAGTTATAAGCTTACATTACTCTTTTGGTCTAATAGCTGGACTGGATAGACTTCGGTACAAGCCTTCATTGCTGAATATCAGTGACAACAATGACATTTTCACAACAGGCAAAAATTCAAGAATAAACAAACCTGCAAATGCTGTGGCACCTTGCATTCCTGGTCCTGCCGGGGCAGTTGACGTGGGTGGATGGACAGATGTAGGTGTCCCAGGGTACGGAACAGGTGTAAGTGACGTAGGTGGATGGTGACCAGGCATAGGAGTACTAATGACGGGCACTAAAATGAACAGAGCAACGCGTAACGATAAATTTGCTCGGAAAAGTTACAAGTTTCAAATTCTACCAAAAACTAACCGCATAAGCAAATGATCTTGCCGCAATTTCAATAACGTAGATAATTAATCAACATTGTATAGATACATTAGGCGCAGGATGCAATTAGAAATTAACAAAAACACTTATCACACAGTATGTATTTTTTTTATTGACAGTGGAAATTAAGCAACCAGCAATCTTCCTTCACCAAGCGATTTCCTTGATCTTTTACTATAATAATTAAACGGTTTAAGGGCATAAGAACATTAAGATGTATTCTGCCATGCCCTTAATGCTAAGCGAGAACCAATAGGCCTGCGATCCAATCTTACTTTTCTGGACCCGCTTATCCTTGGGGGTCGCGGGGGTAGCAGCTCGAGTTGGAGCCTCCAAGCATCTTGATCCTCTGCAAGAAAGGATAGATGCTCTGCTGAGATGCCAAGGCGAGAACAACTAAGATCTTCAACGTAATCTCGCCATCGAGTTCTGGGACGGCCTCTAGGCCTTCGACCAATCGGTGTTGAACAGAGCAGTTTTTTGGCTGTTCTTTCCTGGGACATTCGTGTCACATGTCCATAGCAACGCAGTTGCGATCTTTCTAATCAGAAAAGCAGCGCTTCGATATTTAGAGATTCACGAATATCTACACTTTTAACCTTGTACAACAAGGTCAAACCGCTGATTCTTCGCAAGAATCCCATTTCGGCTGCTTCAACTCGAGATCTCACTTTCTCATTCATGATCCAGCACTCATGGCCATGAATCAAAACAGGAACACAGACTGATCTGAAAATGGATAGCTTTGCCCTGGCGCAAAGCTCCCGCTTCAGTACCACAGATCGGTGGAGCTGGCGCATTACTGCGCTTGCTTTACCGATGCGAATATCCAATTCGCTAGTTTGTCTACCATCACTTGTGAATAAGATGCCGAGGTACTTGAATTTTTCTGACTGTTTTAGCGGTACTCCACCAACTTGGAGAGAGCATTGCTTTGGTTGTCTGGGCAAGTCCATGCTTTCTGTTTTTGTTGTACTGATTTTCATTCCGGCAACAGAGCATGCATCCGAAAACCTGTCAAGAGCTTGCTGGAGACCATTTTGGGTAGAGTCGAGTAGCACAAGATCATCTGCAAATAACAGACCTTGTACAGAGCATTCACCGATCTTTACTCCGCCACAAGACTCACTTTTCTTAACTATTCCATCCATATAAATAAGAAACAGAATAGGTGAAAGAGAGCAGCCTTGCCGTAGTCCCACACTTACTCTGAAAGGTTTCGTCGTTGCGCTGTTAGCACGAACACAGACCTCGGAATGCATGTACAGCGACTTAATAGCAGTTAGTAACTGGCCATCAATGCCATACTGTAACAGCACCGCCCAAAGCTTGTCTCTAGGAATGCGATCACATGCTGTTTCAAAATCAACAAAACATGCATTGACCTCTTTCGCATATTCCCACGACTTCTCAAAAGTTTGCTGCAAGGCGAAGATCTGGTCCATTATGCTTCGGCCAGGACGAAAGCCACACTGAGCATCCGTACGTTTGGACTCGACTATTTCACAGCTTTTTTTTTTCAATGTATTTGGCATAGACCTTAATCCGGGCACTGATGAGAGATATGCTTCTATCATTGGTGCATTTTCTCTTCTCTCCTTTCTTGCAACTGGTTTGGACATCAATTTACACCTCCACAATTTTAAAAGTTTACCGTAACAGATCTGATAGAACAGGACGACGAATATTGAACGAATATTTTGCATGATAAAGAGGTAGGAGCCAATAGTAGAGCAGCCTGTATGCAGCACTGCAGCTCATAGGGACCAAGGTTTGACGTTGCTCCAGTTTTTTTCCTCATCACACTTGAATTTTTACATGAAGTAAAGCAATAATATAAGAGAGTTTATGGTAATGAAAAATGTTCGCAGAACCATTCCTAAACCTATTTCTCGGCTACAATGGGGATGATTTCCTGACACATCAAGCCATTTTACAATTGGTTAACAATCAACTTTTTCAACTCACATCCTCCAGGTGTCCTCACAACACTCTGTGCGAACTGCTGTTGCTGTCCTTGGTTTATAGGGGACATCAGACCAGCAGGCTGAGGTCTACCAGATTGAACTGAGGGACCTTGAAGTTGCTGGGCGAGATACGGGCGAGGCAACAGGCCACCATAGTGGACCAGGGCAGTGAGAGCGCGTTGACCAATATGTCGGTCCGTAGGTACATCGGACATGGCCAGTATTATGCAACAACACGCAGCTTCGCCATTCTAAAAATCGTATTAAAAAGTTACAGTAAAAAAAGTACTGATAAAGCAAGCAACTTAGGACATTGCAAACTTTAAACAGGACCTCCAGTTAAACTGCGAAGTGAGCATGCGCTCTTCATGTCAGCAGTCGCACGAAATAACTTAAATACTAAAACAATGGTCTATTGCCTATATTTCAAGCATAAAGCCAGCAGACTTTTTGTTGCTTCTTAACCCATTTGCAATAGCGCATTATGGACATGAAGAATGAAGATTGTCATCAAACCAAATTGAAAATTAGCTTTTGCAAAGTTCTAACATTCAAACTCTTCAAATTGCAGTTTACTGTAACAAGCTAAGCCAGCAAGCAACGTGGACTAGCGGAACTGAGAGGAGCTCATCATCTGTGACGGTTATGATTGACGGATGGAGCTAATTGTATTGAACCAAGATTTTGGGTGGTTGCTGAGTCGAAAAGCACAAGCGTACTTCACAGTCACCATTGATTGCTCTTACATTATAGTTTGATGCTTTAAAAATAATTTATTACTTTTAATGACACGAACCAACAAACCACATTTAAAGAGCACAACCCAGAAATTCATGTTTACTGAATATGGCAACAAGGAGCTTTAACAAAACAAATAAACTACGGTAATTTGCGCAACCAAACATCAAAGCTTCGAAAATCTACAAAACGTTTGACTTACATCATAGAGTTTGAAAAATGCCTCAACAGCCTGGCACTCTGCGTCTGGAACATTCTCAAGCACATAACGAAGTTGGTCTACTGGGCGCATCTTACTGAATATGTGGCATCCCTGTAAACGAAAAGTTGATTTTATGATACCTTGAATTTTCACTCAGTTTCAGCTTTTTTACACTCGTTCATTAAGGTTGGTTGCATAAAGAATAGCTAAAAATGCGGGGAGGGGGTAAAAGCAAGATACCAGTAACTACTTTTTACAAGCGAGTTACGGTTATATTCTCTCCTTATATTGTAGAGTGGTAGCAGCAAGCGGATTCATTTTGTTTACACAAATTACTAAGTTCAGTGCAAAACTGTTTTCAAATAGTTTTAACATCAAACTGTTCACGAGTGTTGCTGACAGCAATTTTTTATTTATTTACACATTCAACCGACTAAAGCGCTATAACGAGCTCGCTTAGGAGTAACCGTCCATCTGCCTACCACTTCATGATGAGGAAAACCAGTTAAATGCCCTTCCCAGTTGGACAATAAGCACACCTGCCGGTTTGTTTATTATACTGTCCCTTTAATGCTAAACATCAAGCAGGGACGCTGAGAATACTAATTTTAAAGTCAATAGTTTAACCGAACTCGAAATCAAACCAGAGTCTACAGCTCCAGATCCAAACGCTCCACCAACTAGGCCGTTGGAGCTGCTGCTGCCAAAACTGATTACCCAATCTAAACCATAGGTATAGTCTATCAAAAATTTGCTCAATTCGAAAATGAGAAATCGGAAATGAAAAATCTAAACTTGCCCCAAAGGCCCCAAGCAAAGAAAAGTTTGAAACAATCATTCCGA
Source organism: Trididemnum miniatum (assembly GCA_964006365.1). Classification (NCBI taxonomy): domain Eukaryota; kingdom Metazoa; phylum Chordata; class Ascidiacea; order Aplousobranchia; family Didemnidae; genus Trididemnum; species Trididemnum miniatum. The sequence continues at coordinate 17,290,681 of OZ023233.1, forward strand.
ACTTGTCTCAACTTCACATTCATCATTTGCGTCTTTGTTCTAATTTAAAAATCTTTAGTTCTAATCTATTACAGTATCTGTGAAGGTAACAGCAATCGTTACACTTGTCTGATCTTTGTAAACTACGTCACCTGTGACGTTATGACGACGTATTCGGATGGTTTCTGTACATGTTGAATGACTTGCATTGGTGGATCCGGAGGAATGGATGCGATAGATCCGAACGGAAGAACAGCGGCAACTTCTTCCGTGTACGGACTTGCCACCTCAGAAATCGCCCACGCACGACCATCCAAATTGAAATTACTCTGTAACATAGAGGTCATAGTTTTCACACTCTTCAGACGTTAACAAAGGGGTAAATGTAAAAAAGGGAGAAGAAACCAGCGGTAGCAACCTCGAAGGATCTTCAACAGAGGGTAAAGTCGAGCATAATACCTTTTACCGAGTCCATGCTACGTGTAAGTGGTTTTTTTATCGAATTTAGGTTTAGTTCCACAGTTTTCAAGGAGTTCGGACCAACTTCAAAATTTTGTTAACTTTTATCGACATTGAGTTGAGAGATTTTTATTTTACGAGCTGAAGTTAATGCGAGTTCTTCAAAAAAGAGCGAGTACCGCGAGCTCGAGCTCGAAGCCCTGGTAAAGACATCAATCCTTCTATGAGTGTTGTCACAGCACAAAAAAAGGGAAGTAATTTTGCTTTCGGAAAAGTTGATCAGTAAGAAAAATTTTCAAAATACAATTTTAGGAAAGACACACTTTTCCTAACCATGCCGATGACGTTAAGTTGACGACCACAAACGCATTTGCATAAAAATTACGGATATAATTTCACAGAGTCACGTTCTCGTTACGAAACTCTATAGTTAGGCCTTATTCAGGGCATTAGTTTCAAATGCAAGGAAAGCAAATATGTGATTTTGCGGGGCTGATTTCGTTTTTTAAGTGCAAAAAAAGTTTCAGCACGTCAGAGCAAGCATTACTGACGATCCCACGTCGACACTCACATGAGTCTCTTTGAGTAATCGATCAAAAGGATATGTGTCTTTGCTCACACACCATAACACGCCATCTTCTCCACTGCTAGCAGATAGTAGTAAAGTACCTGAGAAAAAGAATAAAAGTAAATTTTTAAGCAGCATTTTCAACTAAATTGACGAAACTGCTGTAAAATGAATGGTTATCCAGCACTGGCGAAAACGCGTTCAACTATAAGTTAATGTAATAAGAACTGACCTTGAACATGAATTCAGAAAGCGTGCAAGTTGATATTAATACAACAAACACACAATTCGTAAAACCTTAAAAAATCCACTTGCTGTTCTTTAAACTGAGCTTTGAGTTCAGATTGCCAATCACAGTAGAGTGACACAAAAACCCAAATTGCATACTCAAGAGGGTACACAGTGATAACATACATTATTCAATTATTCATACTGAGGTGGGTAGATAAACCGAAACAAACCTGCGTTATAATGAGCCGCATGCACTGCTCCTGGACGCTGTAGAGAATGGCTCGTGAAACCTGGGGGCAATCGCACGTGCACTAAGTAAATCCCAGAAGGTCGAAGTTTGGATAAATTGGAGGTCGATGTGATAAGTGCAGCACCAGGAGCATTGAGTTGAGAAGTCATGAAGTATAAGCGTACACCTACACACAGAACCAGCCAATAGCTTGGGAAATACACAATGTGGTGCTTTATCATACCACATTATAGATAAAATTAATGCAAGTCGACACCAAAAAAAGACAATTCGTTCACTCAAAAGTTAAACTATGAGCTAAACACCTACCCTGTTTGTTTCATCTACCTGGAAACTTCTAATAGCGTTTTATTTTAATAGATTAATTACACAAAAATGGATACTAAACCAATATTGCTGCTTCAAAAAAACTTTAGTATCACGAGAAAGTGATCATAGCGGTATAACGAGCTTGCTCAAGAGATGCCGGCCATCTGTCTACCTCAACAAAATTGGGGAATCCCGAAGTACCTTTCCCAACAGCACTAGTAAACTCGTCGGGTTCTCCACACTGTTCCCTTACGGCTGAGCGTCAAGCAGGGAAGCTGAGGATACCAATTTTAAAGTCATTGGTTTGACCCGACTCGGAATCCAATCATAGTCTACAGCTCTAGAGGCGGACGCTCTTACCACTTAGCCATCTGAGCAGTTAACAATCTGCAACCAAGCTATCAGAACATGACAGCAGTTCTCCCAAATGTATTTTAGTCACTAGTGAAAACTTGGATGTAAAACCTGTCATTCTGAAGCAGTTATACTGTTACAAAGCATTACCGCAACAAAAAAAGTGAAAAACGGGATCAAAATTGAATGTATTAGAGTGGATTTTTGAAACAACAACAAACCTGATTGTGTGACTGCAACGAGATGCATATGTCGTGACTCGTGCCGAGTGATCGGAGCGATATGAATGATTTCGTTTAAGTTCGACGGCTCCATACCGGAAGCTATGTCACGTGCTTTACGTTGGATCGAATCGAGTCGCAACTGAGCAACGCAGCTCGTGGTTAATCCATCTTCTCCAAGATCATAGACCTTAAATAAAATATTTTTGTTTTCAAAGATCATGTACTTTCCAACAAAGGCGCACTGCAGAATTTTTACCAATTGTGTAAAGAAATTGTACCAAGTTTCTAATCCCTTAAGATTTTTTCCAGACGTTACATTTTTGTCAAAATTGAGAGGCTTAATGCGCAAAGTTTCGAACAACACTTAATTGTCTTCTGCAGTTTTAGTGTCAAACTATTCTCTTAACTCTATTCATAGCGTAAACATTCTGCAAATTGCTCCATCGGGCTTAATTGCAATTCCGCATAAGTTCCGTGCATAGACAATGCCAAGGGGTTGCAAAAATGCATGACCACACTTTCGGATGGTATTAGAACAGTATAAGATACTTTATTGGGTGAACAATAAAAACAAGACTTTGCATATCTTAGGCATTAAAATCAAGTAATTCAAAGAACAACTTTCGGAGATTTAAAACACATTAAGCCCACTGAAGAGAACTTTACCGATATAGTGCCTTTTTCAGATCTTGTATAGAGAATGTTTCTCGTATCATCCACACAAATCTGACATATTGAATCTGCAAAAAAATCAAATAGTAATAAAATTACACTTAACGGATTAACAACTAACTTCCTACCTTCTTCGTTCAACCATACATTAACAACAGATGGGAGCAAAAAAGAGAATCGACTTCGGGAATGATTTACTTTTACACAACTTCGGCTGAACCAGCCCCGCTTTGCCTGAAAAAAAATAAAAACAAAAAAAAAATAATACAAGAAAACAAACAAAAATAAATAAAAAAAACAGTATCAATCTAAAATTCAAAAATGCTCCTAAGGAGACAGATATAAACCAGCGCTCTTAAGAACCCTCAACTAACCGTATTATATAAACGCGATTTATCCAATCGTGAGTCGAACCCGCTACGAAAGATCTTTTCCTGTTCAACCGACTGAACATACAGCTATGATATCATATAACTGATTACGCCGGATATCAGAGATTCCCGGATTTAATATTTTGAAATTCTAATCCAATTCAAATCATAAGTTTTGTCACAATGGAATCCAACTCCTAAATCACCCGGTATAATTAGCATTTTTCTTTCAAAATTCGAATAATGTTCCTGCATTCAAAATCCGATTGATAAAAAAATGCAAAATCGTAATCACTCAAATCGCGAAAAATTATCAAAACCCTGTCTAAACCTAATCTACATCCGATAACATCTCTGGCGGCTATAACATGGCAAGAGCCTAGCCTCCTAACGATAACCGCGGAAAAAGAACAAAAATGAAGATCAAAAACACTGAGGATTCAGAACACATCCACCAAATATCCCACGCGACGGGTTCAATTCGCGGCTGGAACCGATCGCACTTGACATACGTATCGGGTGGCGGCTGACTCGAAGAGCGCAAGCCCACTTCACAGCCTCCCTTAATTACTGTTGAATTTTCGGTTCAATATAATTTGAAAATATAATAGCAAAACGGGATTGTATCGGGTTAACATTAGTATTGGCATGAGTATAATTGTACCTACGTGAAATATGATTTCATAGCTACTTGTAGTATTGGAGCGAACAATAATAGCATTAAATTCAGCTTTTAAGATGTTATATTTTATGAACCTCAAGTTGTGGCTTCGTATGATCGCTCAAATAAAAGTCACCAAATCCAGGTTACGGTGCAACGGTCGAATTTAAGCTAAAATAAGCTACGGTTTCGGACAATTTCCATATGCCTACTTGATATATGATTTCATAAAGGCATCCATCTTTTCCACCCGTAAATATACGACCATTCTGTGTGCCAACTGAGTGAAGAAGATAGGCATTGTCGGACGAAATTGAAAACAAAGGATCGGGCAAAAGATGCATTTCGCTATTGATATCTGTAAAACGTTTCAAGGGATAACAACTTGACAGCAAAAGCACAAAAATTTTCACTTGTTGCGACGAAGCATTGCTATGCATCCTGTTCCCTCTCAGGTGCGAAATTTGAGAAAAATGAGAAATTTTGGGCAAAATTTTTCATTTTTTTTTTATGCTTGTAAACTGGTATGAAAATTTTTGACCGAATTTGCGTCAAAGTGTTCAATATTTTGAAGCAAAACAAAAGTTTCATACTTTGTAAACTCAACTTTGAGGCAAAAATGGGATCCAACTTTGCTTAACCCTTTAAATCCTTGGGCAAATTTTTTATTAAAATTTATATTTGGGCAAACTCGCTCGTGCCAAAATCTTGGAGGGAGCAGTGGTTATGCATCAGTGTTCCTCACTTCAATTAGTATATTCAAGGCAAAACTAATTAAATTCAACCTTAATACAAAGAATATAGCCAGTAAAGCAATCATTTTACAAACGTGTTGGTAAAAACTTATACCATTATAGGAGTAAAACCACAGAGGCACTGGGCTTGCAAAATCCATTTAAAAAGCAGAAACGACCTATATTTAAAAAAAATCGTTGTATAAAGAAACTATTGATAACGTTTAGTTAAGTCTACGCAGAGTGCCCAACGCTGGCTCAATAAATTATGCTGATTGCTAAGCTCCACCGGCGCAGCCAGCCGTAAAAAGAAAAGGGAGGGGGGTAATTTTTTCCATTGAATTATTGGTACTGAGGTTTCAGTCAGCTCCGGCCTATGTGTTTATATTGAAGAATAAGTGATTTGATTTCACTGTTGCGCTATAGCCTATAAGTAATTCAAAAGTTTTTCATGCCTCTGCAACAATGGAACTGCTAATGTTCAAGTGTTAATAAAGTATAATTTTTTCAATAACTGCGCTCTGATTTCTCCGGGAAGTAGTCAAAAATCGCCCGCTTTTCTGTACGTGTGTAACTGCGCTGATACCACTGACAGCCCCACGCTGTGTTTATCGCAGTAGCAGGAGTAATGTTTAATGCAAACATAGCTTTCATCACTGAAGTTAACATACTCCAGCAGTGCTCTCAAACTGCAGCTATTAATCGCACCCCGTGAAACGGATTCTCGCGTAGTTTTGAATCTTGAGTTAACTTCTGCACTGAAGCAGTTAATTTCTGATTTGATTTCTTCATCTTTATCCTCCTATCACGAGAAAGCGACGGAGGCGCTATGCGTAGGACGAATCCAGACTCGCTTAGGAGTTGCCTTTGTTTCCAAGTTTTCCGCTTGAATTTTCTTCTGACTTCTTTAATTTGCTGCTTGCCAGATTCCACCAAGCAGAGATAATCATCGTGAAGCATCTTATCCAAGGACGCAACAACGAGACTGGGTTGGGAGGTGAACCATCAACCTTGCGATCATGGTCGTCGTAAAAACGACGCTCCGAACCACTACGCCACGCTGCCGTTAACGTAGCCGATGATCGCCTGCTTCAATTATGCATTAAACATATTTTTTTAAATGAAGTGATCTTCTAGCTCATAGGGAAAATATATCATGCTCGGTTCCATTGTCAAAGAGAATTTTTGAATAAGTACCTGAGGACGAGGGGTAGGCATAATTGAGTGCTGTTTTCTCAAGTTACGAAAAATAATTCTTTTGAGAAAAAGTCTCTACTGCGTACCGCTTTCTTTTTTGGAATAGAAAAACAAATAATTTGCATCCTTTTGTGTTCGGTCAATGAAATTTTTTGTTGACTGCTGGTTATTTATTATTGCGCTAATACGCATTTTAAGCAGAAGAATATGACAGCGATTGATCATTTGTTGCGTTTGGTTGTGTAAACTGTTGAGGGCAGTCAGTTCAACGAAATGGCAATACAATATGGCAGGTTGTCGACACAGAAACATTATTCTCATTACAACCCATGTTTATTTACGAAAATTTGATTTAATTGATCATTCAACAAATTATTCCCTCTCCCCCCGCTTTTCTGGCGATTTAATCAATAGTCAAGCTCAAGTTAAATAGTATTTTAAACGGGGATTCCATTGCTTAATAATTTTTTTAATCGGTACTTTGAACAGGGGGGACTGATGCCCCTAATCCCCTACCTTGGCTGCACCGATGCTAAGATCAACTTTTTACAGTATAAATCACAAAATCGACAGATTTAGCACTGGCTATCGAGAAAACAAGACAAAAACATTAGCCTACCCTTACACATTTCTGCAGTAACACCACTTATTTGAACCATACCAAGAGCTGACTGAAAAATTACCAAACTACATTAGTTTTAGAACAATAACCTAAGCATGTGTTATGGCCTGGTGCTGCATTATTTTATTTCATGGTTACACAGAATTTATTGCTCTTTTTGAAATAAAACTTTTGATCAGAGGTTTGTTTTCAGGATATGAACTGTAATGTACCAGTATCCATTATGCAGTGTGGTAAAATCGCCGAAACAGTACTGCATTGCAAAAGCATGCAGTATTTACAATTTGACTTAAAGTTCGAAAAATGAAATTTCCTGCCAAAGATACACAATTAGGAGAGGTTTTTAACTGGGGTTCACGAACTCTTACAGGGTCGTCAAAGGTGCTTCAAAAAGTCGGTAGCCCAAAAAACATTAAGAAGCACCGCATTATGCAAATTTAAGTTAATAGCCACTCACCATCGTCTGAAAAACTTACTCCCAGAATCACAACGTCTAATGGGGTGGTGAGGACAAGCAAGTACTTAATGTGATTTCGAAAAATACCTAAAAATAGGCAATAAAGTAATAGATTTTGCTTAAATAGTGACATATTGTCGAACCATAAACATCAGAACAGACCGGCGCTTGGTGTATCGGTTAAGAGCGTCCACTTGGTAGCCGGTAGACTGGGGTTTTATTCCCAGTCGGGTCATACTAAAGACTTTAAAAATAGTATTCGCAGCTTTCGCGCCAGGCGCTCGGCACAAGCGGAAGTGCGAAGGGTTTTGTGTATGTGTTGTTCGTCATGTTATGTCCCTTAACAGCGTTCAATCATTCGTGATTGAAAATTGTAATGGGCCGACAATTGAAAATGGCCTAAACAATGTGTGCTTGCACCCGCTGTCCCGTACCTTTACCTTTACCTTTTTACAAATAAACCAAAAAATAGAATCAAAAATGTACAAACAGGAAAGAAGAATAAAACAGATGTTGTGTTACGCAAGTATGCAAAGGAAAAATCATTTAAACAAGAATAAGCATGGCGTAACTTCATAGGACAACCAGTCTCAGATCTGTGCTTTATCAAATAACATAAATCTCCCAACAAAAATTAAACCAGAGCTACTTTTTATACTAACGATACATTAATTTAACATCAACAAATTCAGATCTGAAAAAGCTTTTAAAAAACGATAGGCTATCAAAGCGAGTCTTCCCAGCAATTTCTAAACACTCACAAGTTAGACATTTACCTATTCACAAACAGTGGAAACTTGAGAATGTTCATTATTGCAAGCGGCTATTTTTACGTACCCATATAAATAAGGACTTTGTTTATTTTGTTAACTTCGTCACGCTTTCTGGATCAGGGTTAGCGTGAAGCGATAATAGAATAAACCAAGCGCTTATTTGTACGGGCCCGTACAAATAGCCACTGCCTTTATTATTTGGTTCTTTCAAAGCCAAAGAGTAAAGACTCACCTCCTTGGGGCTTCACCAGGGAAACACTTAAAATTGTTTCAGCTAAACCATCAAAATAAGCCAAATCGTCACTATCTGCATAACGCCACACAAATATGTCAGAATCAACTGTCAGCCAAGCCCGTCCTATCTCAGGAAAAACTCCCATGATGCAATTACATTGCATATCTTCATTTGCGCATTAAGAAAACAAGCACAATGATGAAAGATAAAATCAATTTTAGCCTCATAACACAAAATAATAAAGCAATGCATTACAGGTACCGATACAGCTTTTTTGGAGTGCAAAAGTTTTTTTGAGCCAATGTAGCTGTGACTTAAGAAATACCGTATATCAAAAGATAGCTATTACCTGCATTAAACAGCTTGGAAAAAATTAGTATATGAATCTTGTTAATACCTATATTAAGTGTACAACATTGTGCTCTAGGTTGCATAAAACACTCACGCATTTCCAGGGTTGGAAAAAATCAACATTTTGGAAAAAAATCAAAAAATCGGATTTTTTTGATTTAAATAGCATTTTTTTTACACAAAACAAATTTTTAGTATGATATCAACTGATGGGGAGTAGGGGGATGCTTATTTTTCACCCATTATCAGCTGAAATGATTATTTTTGCTGCCATTTCGAAGTTTTTTTCTGGTTATTGCGTCACAGGACCAGACAAGTAAAATTTTTGAGCATTGTATTTTCGTGAAATTAAAAAATTAGAAATTTTATTGTGATGCAATAACCCAAAACCTGCAATCAAAAGTTTAACCTTTGCTTTTGCATTAATGTTTAATACCGGTGAATCTTCTTTCGGTTTACTGTAACAAACCACACACTAGCATTATATAATAGCTTACGCATAATAATAGATCAACAAACATGCATTGTTTTGATTTTTATTGTTGATTTTAATCAATAATTAAATTGAAACCCACCCTGCGTATTTCTATCATATTAAACAAAACATAGCCATAAAACTTACTCTGAGCAAAGGATGATAAGGCACCGTATCTACAGTTCTAAACTTTAACTGATATCTTACAACACAAACAGATTTTCAAGGATACGACCAAACTGTTCAACTAGTTCTGGAGGTAAAGGAACTTTTCGTACATCTGTTATAAAAGGGATTTGTAGACCTTCAATAAGTGGATAGTCATCTTCTCTAAGTCCACTGCAAACTCCAGCATCTGTGAAAACATTTATGCTTTAGGCATGACAGCATTAGGTAGATCAAACAATGCAAAAGATAGGATAACACACACATATTAAACGAAACCTTAGACTTTGAACTGTAAACATCTTGCATGCAAAACAATATCACAAAAACATCACACCATCACTGTACATGTAGTAAATGCACAGGTGAATGTCATTATTTAATTAGCCGTAAGATACGCGCAACTATTTACATTGAGACACCTTGACATACTGGCCATTGTTTCTACTAGCAATTATTAATAGCTAAGTTTTGATTACTTACACATTGACGTAACATTCAGCTGGCTGCACAAATCAACAGGCTCTCGATCAAAGAATAAATTTTTTTTGACAATGCCAGCAGCATCTAATGTGTTGGAACATACCATTGGATCGGAGGTAGCATTAGGCAGAAGGGTATTAACAGGAACAGACATTTCAGTATCGGAAGTGGTACAAAATGTTGCAAATTAAATAGCAGTGGCACTTGACACCAGACAATTCAAAGCACTAAAAAAAATCCCAACTCAATTATTTATTTTGATTGCACAATTTCTAAAACCTTGCCTGAAATTAAAAAAATACATTTTCAAAAAAATTTAGCATTTATGCTATACTTCCTCTTTAACAACAATCAATTGAGGCCAAGGGTGATTAAGCACTTCTGTAACAACTTTTAGCTAATTTAGTTTCAATGCAAAACCTGCATGAATATCTGAATACAGCTATGTGTTTTCATAACAAATGAAGCACGGCAGAAGAGAATAAAACCATATGATAAATCTCAATGAAATAAAAAACAATAACAACAGCATATTTGTATACTGCTTAAACATAACTAACGTCTGGAGTGTTGACTAAGCGGTAACGAGGATGAAAATACAATCCGGACAAAGCATAATACTTAGTTTCCACACACCGGTTTTGTAATTTTCCCAAGCACCAAAACCAACAGACAAACAAACGAATGGCTTCCGCAGTTCTAGGACCATGCATATACTTTACATGCAAAGGCATACTAAATAGAAAATCTTATGCATGCAGTAAAATTGGTTCCAAACTTAATCAGACACTAACACTAACATGCTCAAATATTTAATGCAAAAGTTCTCAATATTGCAGATTGCCTTGTACTGTTGCTTAAAAAATGAATCCTGGAAAAGGCTGCCACACCTGGGGTTATAATCACAGATCTCGAGCTTTAAGGGTGTTTCTGGGGTTCTGTTTTTTTTTTCACCCAACGATCTTGGGTTTTAAGAAAGCACTGTGCATACTGTCATAGCACAAATTCAAAATAGATGTTACAAATTACAACAATATGCAGAATGGTACGATAATCACCGTACTTAAATATGAGGGAGTTTTTTCAGTTACATTACATCCACATAATTTTTGCTGTTAATTTACACCTTTGATAAAATTTTAATCAAAAACTGATTAAAACGGTGGCACATGGTACAGTGAGAAAGAGACACCAAGTAACATATCGTAGTAAGGCTTGAAAGCCAAATGCTTGAGACTGAGAGGGTTCCCAACAGTAATAGAAGTGACAATGAATAGTAGAAATAATCAAAACTCAGAACTGATTGAACTACTGGTTAGACTAAGCTTTTTGTAAACTTTCTTCATTTCTTTTCCACAAACAAGTCATCAGTTGTGTTTTGTTTATTGAGCTGCAGAGTTGTGAATGGGATTAAGCAACTCTTTTTTTAAGTACCAGTAGCAGTTACTGTACTTATTTTTAGAATTAGATTGTGGTAGAGCTATTTAGGCCTAGCTGCCACGGCCTAGTAAGCTTATTTTTACAGTGATGTTGGAATTTTTAACTCAATTTATATAACTTCAGTTGGTTTCTGTGGTCTTCATTTTTCACATTTCTGTTCTTATTCCAGTTCTTTTCTAGGCTATAATTTTTTACATGAGCAAACCAAAAATTATCAACAAAAAAAGCACTTACATTGATTTAAGTGATGCATTAACACATAAATTCGTTGTTGCTGTAAAAACGCATACTGGTAATTTTGTATTATACCTGGAGGTTTTTAATGGGATTATCTGTTTTTTTTTACCAAAAATTTCTGTGGGCAGGAGGGAGCATCTGAGCATCGCTCCTGGATTGTTACAATATAAGAAAGTTCTCTCTCTCTCTCTCGGATCTAGTTCATTTTTCCGTTTTTCCTGTGACACAGAACAGAGTAGGTTAGAACAGTCGGACAGTGGCATGACTTGTTTGTCTAAACACTGCACAGAAAAAACACCTTCAAATCCCGGCATCTAAGTCTAACTAATGAAATTAAAAAATAATAATTGATAAATCTGCAGTTCAGAATTATTTTGTAAAGACCTTTTTGACAATTTACCAAATTTTTTGTGTTCACTTAATCTTCAGCAGCATAGGTGGCGGAACCTTCAGAGGCGACTAATTTATGTGTTTATTTCTACAATATTCTGATATTGCCTCTGCATGAATGTACTTGAAACTTAATAGGCCTACCATCAAAGTTAAAACCCAGAAAAGAGCTTAAATCCAGAGATGTCTTCTTTAAAATTTTGTTTGTGGGGTGGGGGAACAAAAACTAAAAGCAAGAACTGAAGCCCACATAAATTGGACATGTCGTGTGTGGACAGGCTAAATATGGATTGTAGACATAAGGTCGGATTTATATATAGGCTAAGCAGGCTGAAATCTGGGGCCTCGAAAAAATGAGGGGCCTTATCACGAGCGATAATGACCTTTTTTTCTCTCTTCACCGATACTTTCAGTGGAAAACAGAACATCTGAGGACGTGCGTACCTTTATTTTGCTCTTCACTATAGCGAAATTTTCAGGGAAAACATGACATCTGAGAAGGCAAAGACCTTTTTTGGTCTTCCAATCAGTGCGATGAAACAGTCTAGGGCCTTCCATTGTCCAAACCCGGCCCTCAGGAGCATATTTAGGGGCGAGGCCATAGTGCCATACTCTCCCCCCTTTTCCTGTTTGACTCTGCCTTTTAGTAAACAAGAACAATACCAATGATGCCAAGTGACTAAGATATGCCTGATTTTTTTGATGGTTTCTGTAGCTCATGACCAGGGGCGAATCGAGAGGGGTAGGATGAGGGATATGCATCCTCCCAACAGCCATTTTCAGAAGTGTTTTTGATGCATGCAATTTTTCCATAATTTCCAACCTCTTTGATAGCAATAAGCCTTTTGCCTTAAGCACGCATAATTAAAAATGTGCAAACAAAATGCATCACATTTGGCGAAGCACTCAGAATTAGGGTCAAAAAATCTACCAAGTGACTAGGCGAATGAAACACTCACGGTGTTTTTTTCTCCTCGCAAATGAAAATGGACCAAGTGTGGGTTTATAACCACCATTAGTTGCTGCATAACAACGATTTCCCTGTGGCGCAGTGACTTAGGGTGCAGTTCCTGTTGGAAAGCGCTGCACTAGTTTTGGGTTCGGTTCTCGTCTCGGCTTTGATGGATTTGGTTCAGACGTTTGACGTTTCCCTTCAGTGGATTCGGTTCGGATATTCGGTTGGTTTGGCAGGTAAGGTTTGAACATAAGGTTCGGCAGGTGGCAGTATCGTGATAGTGTAATTGATTGAAATCCCTTGCTAAATGAAAAAAAGAATAATTTATATACCCTTAGTGCAACACTATCACTTTTTTAATACATAAAATTGAAGTTTGCTTCACCTCATAACTTGGTAAATTTACCCTCTTGGTGAGTATATAAAATTTACCTCCAGGGGGTAAACTTATCCCCCGTTAAGAACCCCAGACCTATAGCAAGAATTATCACAAGAGATTTCAAACGTTAAAAACATAAAATAATAGCCAGTATTACATCTATACACCTGTTGAAACAAAAGAATGTCAAAAAAAGTGAAAGCAAAGAAATTAAAGAACAGCAACCAACTGACCAAAGTAGCAAACAAGCAATTTTCAAAAATGCAGCAACACAGAACACTATTCAGCAACTTGCAATGAGAGCTAATGTAATTCTCACAGCTTTGTACGTAACGCAAAGTAGCTGATAAAATTAAGGCATCTTGCAATTATTGGTACCAATTCCATAGTTATGTTACTATGTAGTGGTACTGGTAACAAACACTCGAAGCCACTACAATCAGTCACAACTTTATCATTAAACTGTTAAATGCAATCTACTCGTATTAGTGGTAACTCATAATTTTGTTAATTAGTCAATATACTGCTAACATGTCAGCGACATGGCCTAGCGGTACCATGCGCAGGTGACAGATCCTACGTGACGGGTTCGATTTGCGACTGGAGCTGATTGCATTTGACATATTTAATGGGTGTCTGCTGACTCGAAAAGCGCAAGCTCACTTGGCAGTCTCCCTCACTTACTGTTGAATTTTTAGTTCAATATAATTTGAAAATATCCTCAGTTATTATTATTACATAAAACGTCTATGAAATCATAAGCAGCTTATTTCTCACTAGCCTAGTTGCACTGTGCAGTACCGTACGGTACCAGTACCGTACCCTTGTACTGCTGCAGCTCTAAAAATAAAACCAAAGCATATTTCTAACACATTTATTGATTCACTTATACGTAGCAGACTAAGTTAACTGGTTAATACGGGGAAGTCTTTGATGTAAAAATATGATGAGGTAATCAACTGCTAACTAACTAGACTAGACTACTACTCTACAACACTACCACAAAAAGTTATCTGCTACAACACTACCACAAAAAGTTATCTGCTACAACACTACCACAAAAAAAGTACTTGCTAATCCGGCAAAGCAAAGAGCACCGATGCGGCACTAGAATGGACAACTTGCAGTTCCAACTTCCAATGCCACAGCTCTTTGCTAGCCGCTTGTACCCCCTATGCTAGCAAACCAACTTGCAAGCAGCAACTTTTTTAAAGAGTTGCATTGTAGCGGATCGAGCATTTTTATATCAAAGTTCGTACCACGGACTCATGGACTTTGATGAATACTTTTTTGAAAAAAGTCCATCAACAACAGCATAGAAATCCGCTGTCTGCCAAATGCAAAAATTTTCCACCAAATAGAAGCAAAATCCGCCAAATCTAGCGGATTTTCGCTGCATGGCAACACTGGAAATAACGGAAAAGCGGAAATGACAGAAATCTTGATAAAATACGGAAATAGAAGAAGACGGAAATGACGGAAAAAGTCAAAAAAAAAAATCTCGCTGAAGGACGGGAATGTTAACAGGGCATCTTGCTGAAATACGAAAATAGGAAATGATGGAAAATGATGGAAAAAATAGGAAATGATGGAAAATATACGAAAATAAAAAAAAAAGTATAACGCTACAAAGCGAAGGAAATCTTGCTCAAAGAAAAAAGTGTTGGAAAGACGGAAAACTGGCTAAAGACGAAAATTTTGCTAAAGACGGAAACTTTTCGTATTTTAATAACTTAAAATTTCCATCCTTGTAACATTTTCCGTATTTTAGTAACTTTAAGATTTCCGTCTTTCTAACGGTTTCCGTCCTTTTGCAATGTTTCTGTCTTTGTAACATTTTCGTTGCAAAGACGAAAATCTTAAGTTATTAAAATACGGAAAATGTTGCAAAAACGGAAATCTTAAAGTTACTAGCCTAAAACACGGAAAATGTTACGAAGAAGGGAATCTTACGAAGATGGAAATTTTAAAGTTACTAAAATACGGAAGATGTTACAACGACGGAAATTTTAAAGCTACTAAAATGCGGAAAATGTCACAACGACGGAATTCTTAAAGTTACTAAAATACGGAAAATGTTACCAAGACGGAAATCCTAAAATTATTAAAATACGGAAATTGTTGCAAAGACAAATCTTTAAGTTACAAAGTACGGGAATTGTTACAAAGACGGAAATTTTAAATTTACTAAAATACGGATAATGTTACAATGACGGAAATCTTAAAGTAACTAAAATACGGAGTATGTTTCAAAGACGGAATTCTTAAAATTACTAGAATAGCCAGGGAAAATGTTACAAAGACGGAAATCTCAAAGTTACTAAAATAGCCAACGGAAAATGTTACAATGACGAAAAACTTATGGTTACTAAAATAATATGGAAAATGTTACAAAGTAGGAAATATTGCTAATATACGGAATATGTTGGAAAGACGGAAATCTTACTAAAATACGGAAAATGTTGGAAAGATGGAAATATTGCAAATAGACGAAATTTTCTCTGTTTCAGCAAGATTTCCGTCTTTCCAACATTTTCTGTTTTTTAGCAAAATTTCCATCTTTGTAACATTTTCCCTCTTTTAGCAAGACTTTTGCTTTTGTAACATTTCTGTCTCTTAGCAATATTTCCGCCTTGGGATTATTTTCCCTTTTTTCAGCAAGATTTCCGTCTTTAACATCTTCAGTTTTTTAGCAAGATTTCCTCTGTTTCGAAGTATTTTCCGTCTTTTCCTGTTTTCGTGCATTTCAGCAAGATCTTCGCCCTTACAATATTTGCCGTATTTTGACGGAGAAGTATATTGCACAGATGATAGAGAGAATCACAAGCACCCTGACAAAGTTGAATTGACGATTTCGAATCGAAAGATTAAATTACTGGGAAGAAACTGCAGCTTGATGCAACATCAGTAAATTGTGCATCAAGATTAAAATGATTTTGCATCACGCTGCTGTTAATTTCTTGCCAGTAATTCAATTTCCGTACTTTAGCAAGATTTCTTTCGCTTTGTAGCATTACACGTTTTTATTTTTTTATTTTCGTATATTTCAGTAATAATTCCGGTTTTCCATCATTTCCGTCATTTCCTATTTTCGTATTTCAGCAAGATGCCCTGTTAACATTCCCGTCCTTCAGCGAGATTTTTTTTTTTGACTTTTTCCGTCATTTCCGTCTTCTTCTATTTCCGTATTTTATCAAGATTTCTGTCATTTCCGCTTTTCCGTCATTTCCGTCTTTTCCGACATTTTCGCCTTTTAGTTCAGCACTTTTTCCGTAGTTTCCGTATTTTAGCAAGATTTCTGTATTTTCCGTCTTTTCCCATTTCTGTATTTTAGTAATGTCCAGAAATTATGCCCCCCCACCTTTTTAGAATTTCTCGCTTCACAACTGCCGGCCCTGGTTGTAGGTGAAAAATATCTGGTCATTGGTTTTGGGTCCCCCCACTATAAAAATGCTTTCGCCATCGCTGTTCAGCAGTCTGCCGGTAAGCGGCAAATGAATGAAATGATCACAAGTCTTTCACAAAGTTGATTCTGAATCTAAACAACTTAATTCTGAAACTCGCTTTTGGCGGCAGCCACGGCACAATATGTCCGTACGCACGGAGTTAGGGAGTCAAGCAATGAACGATTTGGATGCTTTCCTTTGTCAAGTGCTTTTATCTAAGGCACAAAACGTAAACTTCCAAGAAAGTGCTTTTCGCACTGTTTTTTTGGCCTTAATGCAAAACGTCTAGAAGGGAGGATATGAAGATAAAATTCTTGAGTCTTCGTATCAGCCTGTGAGAGCAACTTCAATGGCATCAAAGTCAAATTCTTTATTTATCACTTTGTTTGAACACAGCACGAGTGTCTGTAATTTTACGATCTACGCACTAGGCTAGTAGCCTACGAATATGGTTTATCTTCAGATCTTCTAAACATGGCATTTTTCTTAATAAAAAAGTAAGACTATATGCTACAAGGCCATACGTTGAGTGATAGGGCATCGAACCGCTTGAAATACCGCTCCAATTTAGGTTCAGGTTCCGCAAAATTTATTTTTAGGGGTTTATCTCCGGTTCAGGTTTTTCGTCGTTTGATTTTGAAGGTTTAGTTTCAGTTGAAATTAAAAATACTCAGAATTATTATCCGGTTCAGGTTCGCAAAAGCAAAAATTTAAAGGTTCAATAAATTTGGTTTAGGTTTAAGAATTTGAAACCGTCAATTCGACATGGCCTGTGTTTTGGTACGCAGCAAGCTAGAGGCGCATTTTTTTCAAAAATGCTTATTGCATTTCCATTAAGGCTGATTGCACTTTCTAAGATATTCTCAGAGGCAGAATTAACTTTAGAATTATTCGACTTTTTTCCACCGTTTATAAAATCTGATTCTGGTCTAAATCACACTATAGCCTACTGCATATCTTTGGTTAAAATATTTCTATCTGCGCATTTACTCCTAGATCAATCGATTTTACGAAGTAATGAAGCACTAATTGCATGCATCACCGTTGCTAGCGGCAGTGCAGGGGCCGTATTCTTTGCTCTTCGTTATCGTTAGGCCTATTCGCAATCGTTAATGGTCACGTAGGCCTACTCGTAAAATCGTTAATTTAGTATTCTATGCTCATCGCTATCGTAAAATTGTATCGAAGATTCGTTACGAGTTAATCAGTTAACTAATCACGCACAAAAAGATCGACGGTTTCCAGGGGCGTGCACAGAAATTTGAAAAGGGGGGGGCTGCAATTTCCTGTTTACACGTTTCCACTGAAAATATCGGTGAAAATCAAAAAAAAAGGTCTTCACGTCTTCCGACGTCCAATTTACCCCCCAAAATCAAGTGAAGACCAAAAAAAAAAAAAAGCCAACGCGTCCTCAGATGTCCTGTTTCCACTGTTTCGCTGACTGCAGATATATATCAGCTTATATTTCAGCGGGGGGAGAGTGGGCGGATATCCCAGCGGCCTCCCCCCTGGATACGCCCCTGGCTTCAAAGTTGTCGTTATCTCGTGCTAAGTCGCATTTATTCGTAACTAGCAGTGGGTAAGATGGCGGTGCCTTATGTTGCTTTAATTTCGGCTTCAATTGTTGGACAAAGAGTCCAACTAAAACATGTGAATCCTGAGGAAACGTGTAGCGACGAAAATGTTTTGAAGAAATTTCGTATGACTAGAGATGAGGTTAATGGTACAGCCTATGCACGTTAGTGAACGAAGACTTCATTACGGCTGGACACAGAAAGTGCGGTATTAGTCTGGAGCATTTATTAATCTCAAAACTCCAGCGTCTGGACTCTGGAAGCTTTCAAAATCCTTTTAAAAACTGTGTAGGAGTTTCTCAACCTGTAGTCAGCAAAGTGTTAGATGGATTTGTTAATTTCAAGACAAAAATGCACCGCAGTTCATTTATATGCCTCGGACAAGACGTGAAAGAGAGGAAAAGTTTTATAATGCTTGCTCGACTGACAACTTACGGTGACCCTACCGCAGAGAATATTAATATCATCCGTTATTTTCGCCCACCATTCTTTTTGTTTTCGACTCGCTAAAGCTTTCAGTCAAAAATTTGTAATCATTTTTCAATTACTCGACCACATTGCTACCTTCATTGTCAGTCCACCTTCGTCTCTCAGTATTTTTTTTCTTTTTTTGGGAAAATGTTCAAATGAATGAATTAAATCTAAAAGCCGTAATGATCTTATCTGGAGATGGTATGGGCCGCTAAGAGACCGGCCAACGAGCCGTTAACCGGTCTTTTTACTGGTCCGCTAACGGCCCGGTTCTATCTGTAACTTTTTGCTGGGCCGCTAACGAGCCGGTAACTTTTCGAAATCCCTTTGAGTTTGATTAAAGGTTCGTAAAAAGAATGGACTTTGGGCGGGCTGAGCTTTATTTTTAGCATGAGTTGCCGGGTCGGTTACAGTTACTGGGCTAGAGGTTCCGGGCCGTGGGCGATCTGGGCCTAAAAAAAGTCAGTCCGAGTTATCTCTAATCTTATCAATGAATAAAGAAAGCTTGATCTAATCAGTAACACGGGACGTGTTTTGGCGCCAGCCTAGTATTTCAACACATATTTCATTAACGTTTATTGCGTTACAAAGGCTTTTTCAAACGCAGTTGGGTGAACGAACATCACTGCATAGCGAACGGAGCATAGAATAGGTCCACTTTACGAATCGTTACACGCTTTAACGCGTTACTCATTACACGCTTTAACGCTTCAACTTTCCGAATAGCGCTTATAGATGCCGACTTGTCATAACGAATCGGTGTAACGACTTTACGAATCGTTAGCATAGAATACGGCCCCCGCTCTCGCCCTCCAACAAGAGCTTTCAGCATTATGACATCGAATTGCAACACAAACGCGCCGAAATAAATGAATCGAAACCATCAAAAATGCATCACTTAGTTTTACAGCATTGATAGCACAGTCCCAAAAAGGCACTTCGGTCTGGGTTAAGGTTGGACAAAAAACATTTTAACGGTTCAAATCCAGTTAAGGTTCAAGGTTTTTGATGATCTTGGGTTCAGGTTTAGATTAGGTTTACGTCTATTAAATTATAAAAGTTACGGTTCGGTGCGGGTTCAATGAAAAGAAGCGGTTAATACGGGTTTTCTGTTTACGTTCCGGTGCGGTTCCACGCCTTGGTTAAAACTGCCGGGTGAAGGTAAGCAAGACAGCTAGAGGTCCAGGTTCATCAATGTAATAACTTCGGCTACAATTTAATTGCTACGCCCTTTTAAACTTCTGAGAGATCAGCGGATTGAAACTGTACAGGCCTTCCGTGAAGGTTAGCAGTCCTAATCAGTGGCGTACGCACGGGGGGTTTCGGGGGTCAACCCCACCACCCATTGACAATTGAAAAAAAAATGAAAACCTCTCTTTTCGAAACAATCCGTCTTTTTATTCAGAGATTGCCGAAATTGCTATCAGTTGTTATGTTATTCTGTGCTATCCAATTTCCTTAACATAATCTTGAAAATTTTTGATTGTCATGCGATATTACCGGAGTCAAACTTTTCTGGTGCGTTGCGCTAGACGTTGATGATAAGCGATTGCAGAAAAAATAAAATTTTTGTTTTTTGAGACGAACCGAAGTTTTTCTTCGTGCAGAGCTTGCCGAAATTGCTATCATGTTTTTTCTGTTCTGTCCGACTTTCTAATTCAATTTCGAGAAACTTTTTTTATGATGCGATGCAACAATACCGGTATTCCAACCTTTGTGATGTGTTTTGCTTGAGTTGCATTTTTGTTACTGATGCTGTTGTGAAGCAATTAGTAAGGAGGAGTTTCCTTAAATGCGGTGTATCTGCGGTAACTATGGCTGCACACAAAAATTTAAAAAAAAATCATATCCAATCTTTACTATATTCGTTTCATTGAGGCCTTGACTTCACCGGTCAGTGACGGTCAATGCTTGATCAACGACCATTTGGGAAATTTTCTTTGGTCAATAGCCTAAGTTTTGATGGTAATGCAAGCTCGGCTCCACTACTCGTTGACAAGGGAAATGACAGTTGAATTTTTCGCGTTCGTCTTTTCATTGACCGCTTTGCGAAAATTTCCTAGTGGAGCGATAGTTCTTTGACCAATTTGACGAGAGTTTTATGTTCATAGTTTTATGTTTATTGATGCATTTTTCTTTGGTTGGCTCTCTTTGTAGCTAGCCAACGATTTGACGAATATGCATAGAAACTCTTGCACTTCAATACAAAGCTCTTCATACTCAAGCAGTGACATAATTGCTGCTACCATCTACAGTAGCTAGTCGGAACACGAAAGATCAAGATGCTCCAACGATTGATTTTGATTTGAGTTTATAACGTCTCTTCAAAGTTTTTCAAACCATAGAAAACATGCGCCTGTCTTTGATGAAATGCCGTTGATTCTATTGTCTTTTGATGAAACGCGCCTGTCCACAAGTAGCACAAGCGCATTTTGGTCATTAATTCCCGGTCACAAATATCAAAATTTTTTGATATTCGTGACTAGGGAATATTCCTGATTTTGCGGCATTGACACATACTGTAGTTTGGTCAAAAACTGGCGCGGCTCCACCAGTCATTGACCGAGAATTTCCCGAGTCATTGACCGCTCGATTCTGACGTTTGGCTGTTCCGTTTCACCTCTCAATTTTTGCGATGTCTGAAAAGAACGTCGTGAAAGTCGGCTCCACTAGTCAATGACTGGAATATTATGGGAAATTCTATTGGCGATTGACCGGTGGAGCCAAAGCTTAAACTCGCTGTTGGCTAGTACTAAAACGTGGTAGCGAGTGGCGGGGCCCGACCCCGCGGCTTAACGCCTGGGCAAAGGAGCTCCGAAGAAACGTCACAGCGGTGGCGAGCCGTTAGCTCCACCGTGTCTGATTTGACTGGTCTGGGAATTGAACCCCAAATCTTCCGCGTAGATAGCGACATCTTTAACACTGCGCTATAACCGGCCGGTTTGTTGAAAAATTTTTTAAACATAAAAATCTAAATTGACACTGCCCTAAGTACTAAAAATAAAATAAAGATACTGCCAAGGAAGACCAGACCAACGAAAAATTTAAAGATGCTCAGGGGCGGAACGGGGGGTGGCAAAATTGTTTTTACGCACCGTAGCTGTTTCAGGAGCTGGAGTACTCCGTTTCCCAGACACCCCGAATATGTGCTTGAGAGTGTCTGATGATATCGACGCTGTGATTTGGGTGAAAAATGCTTAGATAATATCGACGCTGTTTTTGATTTTAATCGCATGATCGAGAATTTCCCGTGTCTCGCGCGTAATTTATTGTAGTTTAAAAAATGCTTTGGTAGGGAGGGCAGTTTGTTCTCATGCTTCACTGTCTTCACTTTTCAAGACAAAGGAAACTGCCCCTTTCATAATGAGTGCATATTAAATGTTTATATCAAGGTTTATTTGCGTTGTTTATATCATTGTTGGTTCTTGAAAAAAGATGTTTTTGGTGGGAAGCAATAACTTATTTTACCCTTCTGGCTACACCCTGTTTGTGACGGTAACTTTCCTATGACCCCAAAATGAGGTCAACTAAAATTTTTTCAGTAAATTTTTAATCACGGATTGACAGCTTAAGTTTCTGTGAAGCCTTTTCGCTCCTTAAATAAAGCGCAAAGAATCACGCAAAAGTGTGAATGAAATGTCTGGTTTGTTTCCTTCGTTATGGCATTATATAGGCTAATCATGGTAGCCGCAATTGCGCAATAATTTAGATTGGAAACTTACAATATGATGCACTTTATTACCTTTGAACTACCGCAGGCTAATTGTAGTATCTTTACGTCATCACGATGTGACGTCACTGAACCCCCCATTGAAATATCCTGCGTAAGCCACTGATCCTATTTATACCATTTAGCCTCTACAGAATGCTCGTAAAACACAAACATACGATACTGACTACTGATACAGATTTAAACGACTTGGTTTAGTATTTTGACCATGAACTGGTCGAAATCACGAGTAGTAGGCCCTGCCATTATTGCTTACTCATCTATTTTACGTTCTTGGTTGGCAATCTTACGGCAGGCTACTGCAGCAGCCAATTTACTGGTTTTGCCCCAAACGACTCAACTCTCTTATGACTGGCCTGACTTGGCTGCACACACCATTACCCCTATTGAAATATTGTACCATTAAGGAAACTAAAGAAAACATCCCATTAATGCAGGTGAAGAGCGGGATTAATTCTGGATCTGACAAACCTTAGTTGCATAGAAAATCTGACGTTTTGTTTACACTGCGCAATTAAATGCTGTAAGCGCATACTGAAAATAAGAAAAAAAAACAAGTTAAGTAACGAAAGTTTTATTAAAAAAAGTCCAAGTCGCAGCAGAAATAACATTAGCCTAGTATATACACAAACACCCACTTTTTATGAGTACAATGCAATAACAAGAAATGCACTTCAATAAAGCACAGGTCCATCAACACAATTCTATCAGACACGAAAGAGATTAATTTACACCTAAACATTATGAACAACAGTAGCCTAAACCATTCAAAATACTCAGGCGGCAGAGAGGTAAAACACTGGTTATCACTAACTAAAAACAGACTTAAAGTGATGTGTTCTTGACGTCGAAACTCTGAATTTACGACTAAACAAAAAAGGAATTGTGTTTTAACTAACATTCTTTCAAAAAATTCTCCAACTCCTACAACACTGGGACAGCTTAACAATGCAACGGCGCTGAAATACGATCAAAATGTATTGAGTATAAAATAGTGTTAAGCAAAGTCTTAAAATGAGTTACAGGAGTGAGTTGTGCAGAGAAAAGTATTTAAGTCATTGTCAAATTTACTCCCGCTTATGGAGCTGGGCATTGACTAAACTAAAGTAGGAGCCTTCCAGTGCAAGCAATTGAGAATGCGTGCCAGTTTCAACCACGGCTCCGTTCTCGATCACAGCTATAGCATCCGCGTTTTTCACTGTGGACAATCGATGGGCGATCACAATGCATGTCCGGCCCTCTCGCGCATGGTCCAAAGCGTCTTGGACAATCTAAAAAGTAAATTGCACAATTACTATTATTGTTCCCTACATTACACTGCATCTACTACTGTGTGCAAAAAAGGGAAGCCAGGATAGCTTACTAATATTTCACTTTTAAAATCATTTCATGTATCTGGTAATTTAATGCGTCACTTCATGTTACATTTTAGATAATTAGAATGATAGGCAACTGGTAAAGAAACGCAGTTAAGGCATCTTAGGCTCTAGGGAGTCTTGCTATAGACTTTTTTGCGCTGCTCTTGGCAAACTAAGTACTGTACATAGATTACAGATATTTTTTGCGAAGCAGAGAATGCTTGTTTGTCACTATTATAGTCTTAAAACATCGTAGATAACCCTTAAACGGCTACCACTACCTACTTTTTCACTCTCAGCATCAAGTGCAGATGTAGCTTCATCAAGTAAAAGTACTTTTGGATTTCTTATTAAAGCTCGAGCGATCGCCACTCTTTGTTTCTGACCTCCGGATAATTGAGTGCCTTTTGCACCGACATCGGTATCGTAAGCCTGAGATAAACAAAGTATTATTGTGACATGAAGCACAAAAGATGTAATTTCCTTTGCATTAAATTTTCACCCGGAAGTCCACCAATATTTTATTACACTATACAACTTTTATTATCATACCAGTTGAAGTCTACTATATTGCCGGCCGTCTAAATGTAAGGCATTTGCTTGACTGAATGGGAAATTCTACAAGATTATAGTGCATTGTGCAATCTTACTCAAATGCTATATTCAAACAATTTTATTCAGAAAGCAACCACCGTACCTCTGGTAAAGTTTCAATGAAATTGTGGATGTTTGCTTTCTTCGCAGCAGCGATGACCTCATCCAATGACACGTCACGAGTGTTGTCACCATACATTATATTCTCAGCAATTGAGCAATCAAATAGAACTGGTTCCTGGGACACAATTCCTAATTGCGAGCGAAGCCAGGATATTTGTAGTTCTTTTGTGTTGTTGTTATCGAGAACCTAAAACATAACTCAGTGGTTAAAATTTTGAAAGTGATGCCTTACCTAAACTCATGATTTTCTTTAGGACAGAGAGCTCAGCTCAGAGTCACGTCGCTAGTTGTAGAAAGACTTGAGAATAACTACATGAACTGGTTTGTCTCGAGTAGACTAAAAAATCAAACCTTCATTCTCGTCCGCGGTATTACGCCGAAGTGTGTAACTAGAGGCGGGAACAACCTCAGCGGCTTAGCGCTTGGGCCGTGCAGAAATGCCGCAGCGGTGGCGAGTCATTAACGATAACTTTCGCAAAAATTTTAGGTCAAAATGTAAACATGAAATGCGGCCAAATTGAGAAAGACTTTTCTCACTTCACGCTATTTATTAGTGCACCTTCAGTCGCACTTACTATAGTACCCTCGTCAGGGTCATAGAATCTTTCCAGCAGTTGAATGCAAGTCGATTTTCCACAACCACTTTGTCCGACTAGAGCAAGAGTCTGTCCAGGGCGGACCACAGTACTGAGACCTTTGAGTACCAGTACATCGGGACGAGTAGGATAAGTAAACTTCATTTTTTGGAAGTCAACACTTCCATCGCAATTTTTCTAAAATTCAAAAGTAAAATATTTAAATTACGACTGAAGTGACAGTGAAACACCAACACGAAATCGTAAAGATTGATATTTGCGAGCATTTTCTGTGATGCCTGGAATACAAGTAGCTGAGGCAGTGCATCAATGCAATAAAAATGATTGAAGATTACAGCTCTAATAGAAGCAACATCATAATAATCGAATTCGGATGAAGCAATTTGTTTCCGAACCGAAGCTCGAAGCAACTTAAGTTTTCTTCGCCATTGAAGCATAAACATAATAAACACATCTACTTATTCTACTGACTGTAGCAGATAATACAGCTTTGGTGACGAAGTGTGCTAGCTGGCAGTTGAAAAAATCGATTTGAAAACGAACTTACCGGGGTCAATCCACTTTTGTTGTAGCAATCTATCTGTGGGTTTCGTGCAAAAAGCTTCAACATACGAGCAGCAGCTATTTTTGCTTCGGCATAATCAGGCGCAAATGAACTCGTTTGACCAACCGCAAACGCTCCAAAGATGACAGCCATTAGCACTCTAAAAAAATTCAACACGAAGATGCAGAGAAACTTAACAACCAAGTTTGCGCAACTATCTTACAGTGTGATTGATTCAAGTCACATGATTATGCTGAAAAAGTACTCTACGCACTGAAATCTTCAAAAAAGATCTTATCTCAAGGTTACGGTTTAACATCGCTATAACTACGGGGAGTTTCTGCATGACTAGTTTTAATTTAGTTTCCGTAACACTGAAGATGATTATTGTTTACTAACGAGAAGTGATCGAAATGCATTATTATTGAAAAATTTCTTCTTACTTGAACACATTCTGGAAGTCCATCCTGCCCTCTTCTACAAGCCAAGCACCGAACCGGAAAGTGGCTGCGTATGCAAAGAACACGATACATTGTGAGAATCCAAATGTAATGCCGTACACGTAAGCCTTCTTCAATGATTTTCTGAAGACAAGATTAAATTGAACGAGGTTACTTTGAAAATGAAACAAGGAAAATTTTCCATTTTACGAATTTTACTTTTTTGACGCAAGATGCATGGCTTGATTATTACAATAAACCAAATTTACTATTAAATAAAATAAACCATAAAATTAAACAGATAAAATTAAACTATCATTAAAATCAATAAAATTTCAATTTTTAAATAAAATTTCTTAATCTTCATTATACTAGCGGCATTACGCCGCAGCGTGTAACAAGTGGCGGGGCCCGTCCCCCATGTCCGCGACTTAACGCCTGGGCAACACAACTCCGAAGAAGCGTCGCAGCGGCGGACATTGTCTGACCGGCCTGGGAATTGAACCCAGGCCTTCCGCACCTATAGCTTGTGCTTAACAACTGAGCTAACCGGCCAGTTAATTCGAACTTTAATAAGTTACTAAAATAGTCCAGGTTATGCTATTGCAGTTGACACTAATTTTGCGAAAGACCTGTTTCAATTACACCAACAAATTGCAGAAGTGTAATGCGGTCAAGGAAAAACTGTAAATTGAGTCATGAAAAAGAGTGACAGAATTACACTCGTTAGCATTGGTGGAAGTTCAAACATCAAGAAAAACAATGGCACATAACAAAGCAACTAATTCAGCAACCACAACACAAGTAAAATAAAGACATAACCAAAGAAAAGCCAATTTTTTGTATGATTTATTCAAGTTCAAACTAAATTGCAAAAAACAAAAAAGAAACAGAGGAAATAGTGGTCAACTCAAAAGAAATCAGCAATTGACAACTCACCGGTAAGGAAAATCTATGGCTTTCACGTAGTTATCGTAAAACAGAGTTTCTTTGGTGAGAGATGCGACTGTGCGAATGTTGAGGGTGCCTTCAACAGTAATTTTACCCGCTTCTTCATACGCTTTTGATTCTTTAGCGGTCTACAAACACAAAAAGTATTAAGGCGTTGAAACCTGATGCAATACGTGGAACCAGCAGCGGTACCACGCTAAGGTTACAGACCTACGTGACGGGTTCGATTCACGGCTATAGCCGATCCCATTTGACACATTCACCAGGTGGCGGCTGACTCGAAAAGCGCAAGCTCACTTCGCAGTCTCCCACAAATACTGCTGAATTTTCTATTCTATAAATTTTGAAGCAATCTCACTCTTAGCTAACATTGGCATGTAAGTTTTTGCTGTTGCGTGCAAAATTATATTTCGCGACTGCGAAGCCATTTTGAAAGCCTTAAAACAAATTTCAAAGATTAAAAAGAAGTTTTCGGTTTTTAAAAATCACAAAATAGGTTTTAAAAACTTGCAGTAACATAGTACTTCTGCAATAGTTTTGCTTTTGTAAACCTATCCTGTTGATTAAATTTTCACTAACATTAAAAATAAAACTGCCATATTATCACTCTGTTCTCTTAACCCCAAGTTTCAACAGTAGCATATTATACGTTCAGTGCATTACATCATAAATTCTAGTTCTGTGGGTGTTTTGTAGCATTAATCATAACAAAATATTCAAAATTCTTTCCACACAGTCAAAACGTAGCTAAAACTTTATTTGTAAACGATTATGCAGCCTCCGTTGATCTTCCTAAATCACCTACGATACATCAGGTTTTTAAAAACATTTTAGGAAACCGCTTTAGGTTTCTAGAATCAGAATTATGGAGAAAAATCGAATTTTTACTTTGGGCCCCCAACATTTTCCTTTCAAAAATTTAAAAAAAATGCAGTGCTTTCGCAATATATAAGATACGGTGATAATTACTTACATGCCCAGTTAAAATCCGCAGCTGTAACATTCCAGCTACAGCCATAAATGGAACGAAAGCCAATGTTAATAGAGTGAGCTCCCAACCAAAAGCAAACGCAATACCCAGCGCAACACCTGTGGAAAAAGTTAACCAGTTTAGCGCTGCAAGCAATAATTTAATCGATCAGTAAATACTACATCGGCAAGCCTTCTATAAAAAAATATGCATTTTTACACCAGAACTTGCCTAGCAATTAATAACAACCAACTTTGCTGTTGCGGTCTCCAATTTTTCTTTGTTCTTTGAATTAAAAAATTTAGTTACAGAATTTCAAGCACAAGAAACTACCTAGCAATGTGGTTTGCAAGAGATTACACGATAAATTTTTCCAATTTCTAGGTCCAAAATTTTCCCTTCTCGACTTTTCAAAAGACAAAAAATAACACTAATGTGCATTCACAACAGCTAGGTAAAATTATGGTACCTAAAGCAAGCACGCTTTGAATCACAGTGCCAATTCTTATTCCTGTGGCCCCTTGGACCTTTGAAGCGTCTGTAGCCAGTCTAGTAGTCAAAGCACCAGTGCTGTTCAAATGGTCATCAAAATATCCCATTTCTTGCCGCAAGATGGCGCGGAAGCCCATCAAACGTAAGCGAGATGTTAACTCCTCGCCAGATTTTGCAAATGTGCTAGCCTAAAAAGTAAGAAATCGAGTTGCTGATTTCGTTCTAACTTTATTGTACGAATGAGATCAACACTCATCAAGACGTCAAAGAAAAACAAAAATAAAATTATCATGATACTCGGGGTATTACGCCAAAGTGAGTGCTGAGCGGCGGGGCCCATCTCCACAAGAAGCGTCGCAGTGATGACTGGCAAAACTGTGTATCATTTAATTGGAACGGAAAACGAACTTACGACCT
Organism: Trididemnum miniatum; assembly: GCA_964006365.1. Lineage (NCBI taxonomy): Eukaryota > Metazoa > Chordata > Ascidiacea > Aplousobranchia > Didemnidae > Trididemnum > Trididemnum miniatum. The sequence continues at coordinate 17,319,358 of OZ023233.1, forward strand.
TCAGTACCGACGGCGGTGTAACTATGGCAACCGGCCGGTGCCAATAACACACATCGATATTGAACATAAAGCAAAGACAAAATAACTAAGCCATAGTATACAATTTGATCTATTTTTCGGAAACACTACTCACTCCACCATCAGCAGTATTTCACTGTCAAAAACGCTCAATACAGTCTAAGACAAAAAATGTACACATTCACGCAAACACATCGGTGCAGCCAGGAGGGGTGGGGAAATTAAGGGGACCAGTCCCCCCTTTTCAAAACACAGATTAAAACAAATCAAACAATGGGTTCACCATATAAAATACGTTTTACCCTCAGCGTTGATTTAATTGCCAGAAAAGTGGAGGTAGGGGAAATAATTTGTTGAATGATCAATTTAATCATAATGATTATTCTTTCAGCAAGTACACATGGGTTGTAATGAGAATCATCAAGGGTTTTGAAAGGCGTATTGTTTCAGCCCTCCCTTAGAACTTTTGAGCCCCTTTTTCAAAGTTTATAACTAAACCTTATTGCTACTACAAAATTTATAACACATGTAACTGCACTTGAACGATGACTCATCATTAGATGTGTTATTCGTTTCTCTTTCTAATTTTGAAATGCTGTTTCTGTTTTATATTTCTATTTCGAAGCCCAAAAAAAAATATTAAGCTGCATTTTTGTAACCAGGCCTCAACGAATTATGTTTGTTGGCCTAATTTTTCATAGATAAGTCAAACATGCATACAGTGGGCTTATTGTATATAGATATAGCCTTTAGTAGCGGTCTAATGCGAACCCGAAGATTTTTCCCTATTTACTGGGCAAAAAATGGTTTGATTCAATATTCAGGGTGTTTTCACTTTATTATGGCTATTTAACATTAATACCTCTAGGATTCCAGCGTAAAGCAGCAATTACTACACACGCGACATAAGAACAATGCTAATTTTTCGGCAACGCACTCTTTGCTTCTTCTAAGAATAGGATGCTATTTATTCCCTTCACGATGCAAGTATGTTGATGAAAAAAAAAACACATGCTAGCAAGTTTATACTGTTAAGTGTCTTCCTGGCTACTGTATTTATGCTGCAGGAAAGCTTGAGTTTATCCAGCAATCTGTAAACCAGTGGCGTGTACTGCAGGGGAGGCGCTGGGTCGAGCACTATGTAAACTTTAATTTTTTTACAAAAACACGTTTTATCTGATTTTTACAAAAATACGTTTTACCTGCCCTTCATGTACCAGCGATCAGTGGGCAAGGGAAGTAAAGCAAAAAGCAGATATGCTAGTTTCTTGTTGATCACTCTGGTTAATTTTGATAACTTGAACCGCCAGAGGTTGGTTCTAGAAGTTTAGCCCTTTTTTTTATCCGCTCGTAACTCACTTCGTGCCGCAAGTTCTTGTTTAAAATATTTTTATCTATAATAAATTGCAAAATACAACTTTTCCACCATTTTGAATCCCTTCGATATAAAGAAGCCTCTGACAAGCACACAAAATTCGAAAATGTGGCCAGCAGAAATACTCCCTATTAGGTGAAGAAATCAGAATTAGAAGCAAAAATTTAAACAAAAAATTGTTTTAAACGTTATTCACAAAGCACTAAGCCTGCAATTACGGCCTGTAAATTTTCAAAAATTGTTCGAGGGGCATGCCCCTTACTCCCCTAGAGTCGTTTTTCTTCCTCATTTGCCTCTAAATTAACTCTACTGTTGCCACACACCAAAAGAAACCGCGTCTAAAAAGTCTCAAAACTTGGCACTTCCCCCCCCCGAGAAAAATTTTTTGGATACCGCACAGTGTCAAGCGAACTCTACTTCCACTGAAATGAAACGTAATTTGTAAGTTTTGATAAGGTTCGTATGGTAATACATAGATTTCAGCCCCCCTTACTCAAAAGTACTTCCAACGCCACCGAGAATAATGCTGTTGTGTCGATAACCTGCCATAATGCATGACCATTGAGTTGAATAGACTGCCCTCAATCCTTCATGACAAACGAACGCAACAAATAATTCAGGATCGGATTATCAATGAAAAAAATTGTCCCCCCCGCTTCTTTTATTTCTGGCTGCGCCGGTGCGCAAATATCATCAAGGACTTACTTGGATAATATTAGCTAAGAAGGCTGCCACTCCTATAGCAACGAACAGGAGAGAATAGAGCACAACATCATCTCTTTGTTGTTGAGTATATCGGGGATCGGCAAACACTCCGATGATTTCTGAAAATAAGATGGCGAAGATTGGTTGAATTCCTCCATTCACTGCAGCAGCAATACATCCGACTGAAACAATAAACGTGATTAGATAGGCATTGAACATATTGAAGAACTATCACACCCATAATGGAGACGATATTAAAGCAAAATGGTAGGTGCCCAACCAGTAGGGTGCTAAAATAAACCTGTGGCGACCAAATTACAAAAGTGCCATCAAATCAAAAAAATCAATTCTTCATTATACTCGCGCTATTACGCCGCAGCGTGCAACGAGTGATTGGGCCCACCTACACGGCTCAGCGCCTAGACAACACAGCTTCGAAGAAACGTCGCAGCGATGGCGAGCCGTTGACGATACTGTGTCGATATTACCAGCCTGGAAATCGAACTCCAGACTTCCACACCGATAGCATGAGTTCGACAACCGAGCTTCCCATAATTTCGCCTAATTTAGGAGCTGATTTTTTAATTGCAGGACCCGCTTTAGGTATTCAAATCGTGGGCTAATTCGAACCTTGCTACTATCATCGTAAGATTTTACCGTCCTACTTTTGGTTAGATACGTAATGCCATCGCAAGCAAGTCTTCGAAAAAATGAGGAAAAATACGGAATTGTTGTTTTGCTCACTGATAATGTAGCACACTTCCGGTTTGTTGAGCTTTGCAATTTCTCCAAACGATTGTTCTTCAAAGACTTCTTCTTCTTCCTCCTCCTCTTCTTCCTCTTGGGCGGTACTAGCGGACTTAATTCTCCTCTTTGAGCTGAACACTCGTTGCATTTTCTTCGTAGGATCTTCAGTTTCTAAAATAATAACATCATGACTTAACTTCATTAATATATAATACAAAAAAAAAATAAATTAAATGTAGCAAAAAATGATGAACAATGTTTCGACGATGACAAAATTTTTGACATGGCCATTCCTTGAATAATTGCTGAATCAAATTTGAATGTGACAAAACTGGTTAATTTTCGCCAACGGCTCGCCGCTGCTGCGATGTCTGTAGCCCAAGCGCCAAGCCTAGGAAATGGGCTTCGCCACTCGCTACGCGCTTCGGCGAAATACAGCGAGTATAACTAAAATTTTGTTAAATTTTATGTCTAGTATCCCAGCACACGAGAGCTAAACTATGCGCTTGAATGAAAGTGCGTAAGTCTCGATTTCACATTGCACTCCAGCCAAATCGAAAATAACTACTCTTCTGAATTTCCGCAAAGGCCTATTATTCTGTACGCACAGAGAAGCCAAGTCGCAGTGCGTTACATAAACACTAAAAAACGCACAACTACAGGCAAAAAAAAAAGACTTACTCATGTCACCGACATCATGGTCACCGCCAGCACCTAAAATAACATAATGCTTTGTAATCCAGAGAACATTTGCGGTCTCAACGTTACGTCAATTTTCAGCTACCTATGTTAAAGATATGGAGTTTGTTTTTTGCAAAAGCAATACAATGTATGCTGGTACGATTCAACAAACATCACAACACAAAACTGTTCATTACAGCTTTGTATTGCGCAGTGTACTGTATGGATGACAGCGCAATCTACGTCATTCAATCACAAACTGTAACTCATGACTAAGCATACCGCTTTGTTTAATATCAGAAATGCATCAACGATTAATCTCTGTGAGTTCTAATTTGAAAATCTAAAAATGAGTGCTTATTAAGTGAGCACAACGAGCAAACCTGTATGTTTCAAATCAGCAGCTACCAATATTGCATCATAGTACCACTACGATAATGGTGACGTCCATTTTTGTGACCGCGTTTTATCATTCAAATTGTTTAAAATATGACAGTTTGAAAGAAATAGCCGCCAGTTTCACGGATTCAAGCCGGCTTGAACCGAGGACGCAGTTTAAAATTTTACTTGCGCTTATCGCGTTTGTTGTAGCAAAAAAGTCGCTGGCAAGCCTCCAATTTCTCTTTTTTTAGTCCAACCTATCAAGCTCTACTAGTCTGTGATAATACAAAGCACTTTCAACGCACTTGACCTTCCATCGATAAAAAGTTTAAGTGCTAACAAGACGTAGCGTAGTAACTCTTTGCTTAAACCAGAAACAAACATAAGAACAGCAGTGATAATACAAGCTCACAGAAGCTAACCTTCGTCAGCGTGATAGCTCTGCATGTGCACCAAGTTCTGGTAAATTCCGTTTTCAATTTGTAACAACTGATCATGGCTTCCTTCCTCTAAAGCTTTTCCTTCACTGAATCCGATGATTTTGTCCGAATTTTTAATCGTTGAAAGACGGTGAGCGATCACAATAGTCGTACGACCTAAACAATAACACAATGTTGAAGCCAAAGGACATAATCAAGAATATGCTTCTTGAAGCGGCAGCAGATGATTCTGTCCTATATTTATAGCCATTATTACGATTTGAAACCGAACTAATTGATTTCAAAATGGCAACAACAGCTATGGCGAATGATAGCAAGTGCAAGTGTTTAAAGTTTGAAATCCAAAGATACTTAACGTTAATCGCACAAATCGTATGCACACTTACAGCAAATTTGGCTTATCGTTACAAAAACGGTCAATCAGCAAAAGCATTGAAAAAGCTTAATTCAGAACTGAAAATTTTTGCACAGTGAAGAGAGTATTATTGAGACGATAACATCCTGCAACTACATAACGTCAACATAATACAACAGGAACAAGACAACAACGACTGATGCTGTACCATGGAGGTAGAAATCAGCAAAAGAAGGTTGTTACGCTTCAGCAATTTACGAGATCGCATAAAACATAACTCTTTGGTGTAAAAACATCATCTTCTTATCTATTTTTAACACATTTATATGCCTCCAAACCTTGAGAAGCTTTTTCCAGAGCAGCTTGTACCACCGCTTCACTCTCAGTGTCCAGCGCAGAAGTAGCTTCATCCAGGAGCATGATCTTTGGATCTCGAACTATAGCACGAGCAATAGCTATTCTTTGTTTTTGACCTCCACTCATTTGTACTCCACCTTCTCCAACCATGGTTTCAAATTTCTGAATACACAGATACGAGTGATAAACTAAGACGTTGTATATCGAACACGGACAAATGACCCCGAGTTAACTGACCGCCGCTACAACTGTCCGTCGTGCGTTGTATCATAAGGAAAACGCGCAAGACTCGAAAACAGTCTCACAACGGGGAGTAACAATGCTCGAAAACAATTACAGCGGGGAGTAACAAGGCTCCAATACCATCACAGCGGGAAATCTACAGCGCTCCCATGCACTTTCAAAAATTAAACGAGATTTATGCATATTTGATAGAGGCGTATTATTATTTAATATACTATTTTGTAATACTATTTTTAATTTTTGAATAGTTATAGTTTAACATTGAAATTCATTTGTCAAATGAGTTTTTAACAAATCGTGTGGAACTCTTCCTACCCCAAAATGATTGTGCAATCTATAAAGCAAATTATCATGATCAACAGGGTCAAATGCTTTCTACAAGTCAATAAACAAACATCAATTGTATATAAAATTTTGACCAATAGTGTGAATTGAAATATCGTTTAATTTCTATTTAATAAATCATTTTTATTCAAATGATTCAACAGTCGATAATAAATAAATTTTCCAAGAATCGTATCGTATTAGATGTGATGTAGAATAGCAAAGGAGACGAAGTCTACGATATCTTGCTTGCTGGTACAGCGGTACTACAAAAGGCTCGCTTTTCTGTCGACGATCCAACCCCGCTGTGTGCAGTAATAAGTTGTTGCTCGAAGAAAAACAAGTTCTAATCCAAATGTGCGAAACATATCAAATGAAACAAGGACAGGGACATATAAAACCGATCGTTACCGGGATAAAGTTCAGTAAGTGTAGTTTTAAAGCAAGAGAATTATGGAATTATGTAGCCAGAGGAACCGTAAAAAGTATGCGCAAAAAAAAACTCTATTCGCGTTCGATAAATCAAGCGCGGACGGAACGAAAAGAATTTGGGAGGATGTGATCGTCGACACGACGTCATATCAGTGAAACTTGTGTATTAGTGTTTTTATCGCGTTTTTTTTGTTCTGCACTTTGTTAATATATTGTTACTTTCGCTATGAGACTGTTTTCAACCCTCGCGCGTTTTCCCTGCGATACAACGAACGGCGGTAATTTGTCCTGGTGGTCAGTTGTCGTGTACCGCTCTATATAGTTGTTATTAGCGATAAGATCTACTAGTGCTAGGTGTGCATGACAAATCCTCAGTGAAGGGTTCGATTCACAGCACTGACTCGTTTGATGAGCGCAAGCTCACCACGCAGTCTACTGCAAACCACCGTTGAATGTTTTGTTTGACTGATCATTTATTCAACATACGCTAGCAATGCAAGTAGAATCTACATGACTGAAAAAAAAAAAAAAAAAAAAAAAAACGACCAGACAATGACGCCTGGCTTATGTTTCTCAAAACTTTGATTCCAGATTGAGCAGCTGTAGCAATTATAAGAATCTATTACAGTGAGTATTTGCTGCACTGCTGTACCTAGCATCCAAAAAATAACAAAATAGAATCAAATCGTTCACTACAGTTAGTGAACAGCAAGTGCCACAGCTGAAGTACAACTTAAAAAAATTTTAAGCTAAGACAGCAGCTTAATCTTGACAAAACGTGACAACCGCATGACCACATGTCAATGCGGTTGAAAAAGTCCGTTTCAAACGTCACAATAAGTTATACAACAGCACAACGAATTACGTATCGACTTCACCTTAGGCAATTTTTGAATGAAGTCATAGGCATTTGATTTTTTTGTCGCTTCTTCGATCTCTTGATCAGTGACATTGTCTCTTCCATATCTAATATTCTCAGCAATGGTTGTATCAAACAGGATTGGTTCTTGTGATACCACACCGATATGTTCACGAAGCCAACGCACGTTGAGAGTACGAATATCTTGCCCATCTATTTCTACTAAACCACTCTGAAAGTAAGGTTTAGAATTTACGTACGAGAGAAGTTAGCGGTTGGACTAAAAAGCAAAATACAATCTTCACTATACTGGCGGTATTATGCCGCAGCGCATTACGTTAACGAGTGGCGGTGCCCATCTCCGCCGCGTAGTGCCTAGACAAAACAGCTCCAAAGAAACGTCGCAGCGGTAGCGGGCCTCATTTCACTCGTACTGTCAGACAAAAGAAATAGACGGATCCACTTTAATCCAAAAACAAATTGAAAAAGTCAGATTGCAAAAGTACGACTGTGGAGCTCACCACCCTATAGCATAACATAGATAATTAGATATAATAGGCATGTTTTTAATCAAGTGAATAACGCTATGCGAAAATCAGCATCCAACAAATCTAGCACCGGTAACTAAAAGTTTCTCGTAAAGGTGTGTGATGATTAATGACAAGTCAAGCAAACCAGACGTTATGATTACGTAAACATATTGAACAGACACAATGGTAAACTGGGATGTGCCATGACTAACATCTTCCTGTGTTTATAATTTCAGATTGATGACAGTGAAAAAGTAGTGTTCAATGCATATAAGTAAACAGTACAAAGACAATTTTCCATTTTCATAACCAAAATAATTGCAAGCGAAAGTCTACACGGGAAAAATTATTTTAAAGCGAAAAAATGCAATTTTCCGCTTCTGCAAGCTCACCTGTGGATCGTAAAATCGTTGTACGAGTTGCACGCATGTGCTTTTTCCACAACCACTTTGACCACACAAGGCGGTGGTTTTTCCGCTTTCAGCTTTGAAATTAACATTATAAAGAACCTGAAATTAAAGTTTGTTTAAATAGAAAATATAAGGATTGCATTGTGTACTTACAAGCGCTGTTTAAAATTTTTGTTCCATTACCACATTAAGTACTTCGTAAAACTATTTTTAGCTTTTTAAACATTCAATAACTTCATGCAGCGATATAAAGTTGCCTCAAGGCGATCCCTTAGTATTTATTACCTTATATATGTACCAAACACGAGCAGGAAGGCTAGAAATACGATTTTGATGTTTGTTTTCGCAACACATTACCATGGTATGATTCCAAGGCCAATAAGCTGTATAGAGGGTTAGTAATTTAACCTTACCAGATGAACTTAATTTGGCTACAAATACAGGAGCGAAGAAAGGCAAATAAACCAGCGGTAACTATAAACAAAACACTTCGAAAAATACAGTGGCCACGCACTTGCACGTCAGTACGAGCTGGGTAAGTGAAATTAACATCTTTGAATTCGATTTCTCCGACGATTCTCTCTGGCTTGTGACCTTCTTCAGACAAACTATCGATTGGTGGAACTCGATCGATGACTTCAAAAACTTTGTATGCAGCCGCTTTGGCTGAAGCAAAATCTTCGATGTTACTGGCAGCCTGTTGACAGCAACGTTAAACTAAATCTTTCGCAGAAAAACAACACATTCAGCTGCAAAGCGCTTAAACAATCAACCTTTTTCTAATGCATGGCATAGACCAAAGCAAACTGTATTATTCTCCTTAAATATCCCCACTATTAGGTTAAAAAAATGAAAAACGATGTATTTAGTTCATTTTACAAATACTATTTAGCGCGAAAACTCATAGCTTGCTTCAACACGAGCAAACGAAAAAAACATTCGTATTAACTTCTTACTTGGCCCAGAGAAAACGCTCCGATGAGAACGCCAAAGAACGAAGTTAGAAGATCCCCCACTTCAATATAACCATCGAAAACCAATGATGAGCCATACCAGAAAGCAAGACCGTAAGTGGAAAACATAATAACGAAAACAGTACCAAGAGCTAATCCATTGACAGCGCCTTTTCGAATACCAACTTGGCGAGCATCGTCCAAGTTAGAAGCATACCTGAAAAATACTAGCTGCTTACTCTTGAAATTTTATTGAGCCACTTTCATGAAAACCAGTATCATACCGTATTTTACCGACCATAAAGCGCCCACTAATTCCCCTTTTTTTCTCGAAAATTGATCGTGCATCATATGAGCCAGTAAGCCTACTATCAGATTTAGACGACTAGATAATTGTAGTTGTCTAATTAAGACTAAATTAAAGCGAAATGCCCCTAATCTAATTCTAATCTAATTTGTGAAATGTTTCTATGCTCCAATTTTAATTCTAATGTAATTTTCGGTTTTCCCGAAAAAAGTTATGTAGGCAACATCAGCTCCGACCGAAAGAGTTTTCAGCCACGCAGGCGAACTGTATAGTGCGAAACGAGCCAATCCTGGAGTACAGACATTTGCCATTTTCATGCTTACGAGAACGAACTCTGGTTTGATGTGAACTTGATTTTTGCTATATTTCTTTCTAATTAGGAATTTAATTCAATTTCCAAGTTTTTGCGAATTCAGTAATTCTAATCTAATTTGGAAAACTGTGTAGCTATAATTCTAATCTAATTTGGAAAAGCAGAAAATTTTCTGGTAGTTCAACTCTGCCTACTATATGGTTGAGGTGATGCTTTAATGGCATTAAAATAGTTTTTTTTTTGTTAAATGAGCTTTATGCGGTAACCCAATACTTCTTAAAAACTGTTGCATCTTATAGTCCGGTGCCTTATGTAGGAAAAAAACAATTAAAGCATTTTATTGAGTGCCTCGCCGTCTGTAAAATGCGGTGAATACTTGTTTTTGCAACAATACATGCCAAAATATGGAAAACGCTAACCAGGCGAAAAGCGTTTTTTAATAAAATTCAACTTTCAAACTCTTCGAAGCAGACAATAGAATGCGTTCGTAAAAGCCATCTAACAACATATCTGCTTTTGGACGAAAAGAGCCTACACATTTTGTGCTCAAAGATTGTAGATTCCAATTTAAGAGTTATACTAGTTTTGGATATACTTTTATTTTACCTTGCAATTTCCTTTTCTTGGCCGTCAAATGCAGCGACGGTGCGAATGGACGAAATCACTTCTTCCGCAATCGCTCCAGCTTTAGCATACGCGTCAAGTTCTTTTTTCGTGAAAGACGCCGCAATCTTTCAAATAAAATAAATACCACGGTAAGTGAGTGCTCAGCAGAAATGCAAACAGATTAGCAAGTACATAGCAATAAACCACAAAAATGTAATGGCATTAAAGCAGTAAAGGCACCGCTGAGAGACTAATTGTTGTTAATTTAACAATGCTTTTAGGTTTCGAAACGAGAAACAATGAGAAAAAGACTAAAGAAAAAACGGAAAACATAGTCAGCCGACCCAAATAACAAACTTGTTTGAGAAAAACACGTCTGAAGCAGTGAATACGATAATGAAAATAATCAACTGATCAATTGGTTTTGCGAACTTACTTTAAAGAGCATGGCCGCAGAGAGAACAAGCAACGGAGAGCAAGCCAGAATAACCAACGCGAGTCGCCACGAATAAACGAAGCCAATAATTAAGCCAGTGATGAATCGGCAAACGTTCATGATTGCCAGCGATACCTTGTCACCAATCCCATTCTGGATCTTGCCAACATCACTGCAAAATTAATATCAGTAGTTGACGAATGAAGCCACGCAAAATTTAACAGTTAAAATAACAAAGTGATTGCCAAATCCAATTATCCGACGGGTAATTTTTTCTTTTAATTCAATCTATTTTTATTTCTAAAATAACTTTTATCGCATTATTGGCTGCAAGGCGGTTACGCCAAAGATTCTGGTAGAAAACGTATAGCATACGACACAGCATTATTTCTGAATTGAATCGTACAGAATCATAGGCCTATAGCAACCTAACACGTGATACACACGAAAAAAATATGAATTGATTCTCTTACTCTGCCATTCGAGTGTTCAATTCTCCAGCCGCATTTAGATCAAAGAATCCGACATCTTGGCGTAAAATGCTTCGAAAGAATTTAGTTCGAATTTTCTTAGTTTGCCTCACTGCTTGAAGAAGCCAGCAAGTGACCTTAAATAACACAGCATCAAATTAATAATCAGTAACTAAATAGCAAATCCAACATCCAGGATCGCAACCAGCGGGAAATTTACGGGGAAACAGCGCCAAAAGATCACGATACTTTATAAAAATGCTTTGAGCATATTTTAGAATAGGCTACGTCAAAAAGAGACAGTATCCCCTTCCTACGCTACAACCAATACCTAGCAGTACGAATTCATTTTTGCAATGTCATTGTGATATCACGTGAAATGCTCATGGATAACGCGAATAGCTTTTCCTATCTGTAAAACTCTATTAGTAGGTACTAAGTAGGATCCAAAACTCTCTTTACTACTTAAGGCCACATGCTTAGGCGGCTACCTGCACCTAGTTCAGTCTCAACCAGTTACTATATACAATTGCATTTCAAAATCAATTACAAAACAATGAAATGGCCATCGAAATATCAATTTGAGACATAGAAGAAAACAAGCATGCTAAAATTTCGAAGCTCTATGTAGTTTGATCTTATTTACTCAGAGCAAACATCAGGGAGAATTATACTACCGCTCGCAAACATTGTCTGGATTACTTTAACACCTGTCAGCTTGTCCACAAAACGTTTGTTGCATCTTAGCGATATAATCCACTAGTGAAAAAGCGTTTTTTAAATTAATATCAGTGAATCAATTAAAAATAAATACAGCATTGCTCTAGGAGACAACGAGTTGCGGGACCATTTTCCAAACACTGAGAAACGTCAAAGCAGTATCGAGCTTTTGCCGACACTGTAATTTGACCAATCCAGGATTGAATCCGAAACCTCTCGCACCAATAGCAATGTTGTTACCACCACACCAACTGGCATGGGAAAACATTTAATGTTGGCAAATTAACAAGCAATTAAGCTAACGTTTATATTTTTGAACACTAAGCCTAGTATTAATAAAGTAATAATGATGAGTATTTACCTGTAACGCTCCAAACACCCATACACCAACTGCAATGGCAGAAAAGTATATAGCGTATCGAGTGATTGATGCATTTATGTCTGCTCCGCCTATGTCTTCTTGTACTGCAGCCATGAACTGCCTGCAAAAACAGATAACACACTAAACATGTCTTAAATCAAACTAGCTCAGGCGAGGTAAGCGTTTACGCGAAGATTTTGCTTAGTATACACTTTGTTTAATGATGAATTAACATTTCCTATACTTACGCTTGAGAAGTGAAATTTGTTCCATACAAACTATTGCATATGGTAAAGTTGTTAAAGCATGGTTGGTATCTACCAAAGCCTACAAACGAATCCGTCAAATCGCCAAAAATAATGAACATAATAGGCAAGGCAGCTCCATGTATAGCTGCAGATAGTGAACCAATGAACAGGAGGAAGTAATCCAGGCCTTCAGCATATCGATACTGCAAAAAAAAAATATATGTATAATCAGAGGTGGGCACAATTTCGTTAATCGTTAATAACGAAGCTAACTTTTTTAATAACTAGTTAAATTTATTTCTGAAATTAACGGACTAAACTAACTTCCGTTAGTGCTTGATAACTTCTGTTAAATTTTTGTAAACGCTTATTTCTTTTATCGTTTGTTAAGTTTGACATCAATAAATTAGCAAAACACGACCAATGAGGTCAAAAAGCTGGATAAAAACAACAAAACATATCGCTTGTAAGCGGGAAAATTGCTTAAATGGTTACACAAACATTCATATTGAAAATTCTAAGCTTTTTTTTTAAAAAGAAATGCCGTTTTAAGTCAAAATTAACGATTTAACGAACTTAATCAACTTTCGTTAATTGGAGCTGTATTTAGCAAATTAACGTTAACAGAGGTAGGCCTTCATAGCTGTGTTAACGAAGTAGTGGTTAACGAAGTTAACGTTTTGCATTAACTTGCCCATCTATGTGTATAATATTAAGGAAAAAGTTTCAGTTGCAAGTGATCACAATTTCTAAATAACAGCTTTACAACAAACTACAGTAAGTCAACATACTAACGTCATCATCAGTAAACATACCAATTCAAAGTAACTTGTTTCATTTAAGTCTTCTTTTTTGCTGTCTTCACTATCTTGCGAAACTTTTGACTTCCGTTTACCATTTTCTTTGACACCCTCATCTGGAAGTCTGCAAACAAAAACACTTCAGAATCTCAGACTGAAGAAGCCTACTCATAATCAAACTGCTTTGTGGCAATGATAAATGTCATTATCAAATTGTTGAACACCTTAATGTGGTACCGGTACCATATTTTGATGAGCGTAAGACTTAAGCATCAACTCCCACATGAGCTCTGTGATTGTGCAACTGGTTATCACTAGTTCACTACAACTGTTTTAAAAACTACTGATCCCTTAAAGTCTCTAACAAGTGCAACTGCAAATATAAATTTTAATAAACAGCTTGCCCATAGATTTATGGGGGTAAAAGAAAGTTTTTCCCAAATTTTTGCATCAAAGTTGAGTTTCCAGATTATATACGGTATCGGTAACTTCTGTTTTGCACCAAAACATCAAATTTGGCCCAAAAATTTTCGTTTTTTTCAAATTTTGCGCCTTAGAAGGAAATCTGATCCAAACCATGTCAAGCATTGAAATGCTAATACCACAACAAAATAATATTTGAAGTCTTTGACCAATTTTTTGAAAGACCCTGAAAGGACCAATAAATCCAAACTCAGGGTCAAGCTTTAAGCACTACACAAAACATGCCTTCAAAAATAAGCAGTGTCCAGAGAACCGGCGACCTTTCTCTTTTGAAATTGTTTTTTGCACACACCAACCTTGAGGTTGCATTAGCTTTAGATCTCTAACCTCTAATACCCCTAATTCAATATTTCAAATTACTGCTCATGATGTCATACCAGAGCCAGCATGACACCAACATCACGTAAAGAAAGAAACAAGCAGTTTGGTGCAGCAGCGTTGTGATAATGGAAACTGGGCAGGTCCTCTAACACAAAGCCACATTTAATTACCACAATGTTTTAAAATTTTGCATAAACAATCAGGCCAGTCAAAAAAATATTGCACTTGTGATATATCACTGCACTAGACAGCTAGAATGAACACTAAGAACCCAAATCAGTCAAAATGTGCTTGACATCATTACACTTTTTAGTTTGTTAGTGTGTTGGTGAGATAGCAACAACAAAAAAAAAAATTAGTGCGACATCTAGCTGTTTAAAGCAACTTTACCAATTCACTTCTAAATAACCTATTGCTGCATAAACTGCAAATATTACTGGTACACTAGAATGACCTGATCATTATTGGTACCGACCATTGTTCCTTCCAAGCTTTAGTCAGTGCAAATTTGTTTAAATATAAATTTCAATAAAAAATTTGCCCAAAAGTTTTGGGACTTAAAGAAAGTTTGATTTAATTTTTGCCTCAAAGTTGAGTTTCCCCAAGCATGAAACATTTGTTTTGCACCAAAATATTAAACACTTTGATTCAAATTTGGCCAAAAACCACCATAGCAGAAGGCTAACTTCAAGAATAAGTTGGAAAATTTGCTTAAAATTTCTCACTTTTCTCAAATTTCGCACTTAGAGGGAACAGTGGTATCAGCACTCCATCATATGCAGCATTGTACAGGTAACTAAATACTGGTACCGATACCAGTGTACCAACAGACCAACAGACAGATTGACAATTTTTTTGCTTATCATATGTCTTGTGCCAAGGACATAACTAGTGTTCCCTTTAGGATTTTGACTAGTGCGAATTTGCCCAAATGATAAATTGATTGAAATTTTTGCCCAAAGATTTCACTTCTTTGAGGACCCCTTTTACAAATTTTTTGCATTAAATCTGCTTTTCCAAGATACAAGCTACAGTTTTGCAATAAAATATTCAAGTTTTTTGTTCAAAATTTTTCAGTTTTGCATGTTATAATATTAATTTCTGGTTTAAAATCAGTAAAATTTGCCCAAAAATTGCGCATTTTTCTCAAATTTCTCACTTTAGAGGGAACACTGAACGTAACCTTGGGTAATCCAGCTACACAGTACACTAACTAGCCTTATCAATTTATAAAAAACCATACTGGTACCAGCAATAATTTAATATAATGTACCGGTACCAATACAAGAGCAACACTGAACAAACTAATAGAGCACTGAGCATGTACCGGTAGACTACTGGTAGTGATTGCGAAAGCAATGCGTTTATTTCCCACAGTATATTTACTGATTGATTTGATTTCTTCATCTTTATCCTCCTATCACGAGAAAGCGACGGAGGCGCTATGCGTAGGACGAATCCAGATTCGCTTAGGAGTTGCCTTTGTTTCCAAGTTTTCCGCTTGAATTTTCTTCTGACTTCTTTAATTTGCTGCTTGCCAGATTCCACCAAGCAGAGATAATCATCGTGAAGCATCTTATCCAAGGACGCAACGAGACTAGGTTGGGAGGTGAACCATCAACCTTACTGTAGGCCTATGTTTTTGTAATCATATCAGGACTTCCTCTGGCATCCACCAGTCACCATTACAAACAATATACACCAAGGATAATTTCTAGTATCAGCCCCCAGGTTCAGTTAGGGTTAGGTTTGGTTAGGGTTAAATTTAGTTGGGATTTACCGTAGTTCAGTTACAACCCTAACTCAAAACAAACCTAATTCTAACCAAACCTAACCCTAACCAAACCTGGGGGCTGATACAAGACGTTATCCATACACCAGATTACTGCTTTGAACTGGACTAGGTTACTGTGAGCTTACCCATTTACTACTTGTACTTCCGGAAAGTCAATGAAAGGTTTTATTTCTTGGGAATCAATAAAATCAACACTTTCTTTTTCTGCAGCCATAATGCTATTCGTGGAACTATACCGGATGACTGAAATCTCTATGTTAATCCTCAAGTGACAGACAGCTGAGCAATCACCGAGACATCAGGCGACAACAAATAAGTAGCAAATGCTGAATTCGAAAAAAAAAGCAGACTAGCAACTGCAAGCCGTTACAGTAACCGATGATGACCGGGTGGGCGGATTTCAAAAATTGTGTCTCGTTTTCGGATTAACGGTTAATGCGCACTTGCGCAGGCTAGGGCCAGGGGTGGCACCGGGGCACTGGCCTTCCTTTTTAACCCCATCCTTATCAAAAGCATGCATAACACGTTCTTGTAAACATGGATGCAAATCTGGGGGGATGTATCCCCTCAATAATGCGGCTACATTCCACCCAATAATTTTATGCTTCACATCAGCGAACTAAATGCTCTTTTTCATTTTTTTTGGTCTTCACCACATTTTGGGCAAGAAATTGGTCATCTGGGAAGTAATGACCTTTTTTTTGGTTTTCACTACATTTTGGGCGAGAAATTGGTCATCAGGGAAGTGATAACCTTCTTTTTTGGTCTTCTCTTGATTGCACGGGAAAAATTTGTACAACCGCGCGGGGATGTCAAATTTGCTAAATCATTCACCTCAATCTCAAGAAATGGTCAATTTTGCAGAATCACCTCCCCAAGGCAGGGGCGTATCCAGAGGAGCGCTGGGGTCGCGGCTTCCCCTCCCTGAAATATAAGCTGAAACAGTGGAAACAGGACAACTGAGGACGCGATGACTTTTTTTTTGGTCTTCACTTGATTTCGGGGAGTAAATTGGTCGTCGAAAGGCGTGCAGATCTTTTTTTGGTCTTCACTTGATTTTGGGCGGTAAATTGGTCGTCAAAAGACGTTAAGACTTTTTTTTAAACCGAAACAAGAAATTGCGCCCCCCCCCCCCTTTCAAATTTCTGGGCACGCCCCTGCAATGCTCAACATAGGTTTGCACTCCTACTTGTAAAACACCGTAATCTGGTAATAGGCCTATTTGTAGCCTAATTTTTGGCTTATTGTAGTTTGCCCCTCCTAAATTTTCTTTGACATCGCGGCCTCCTTGCGTTTTAAATCTTCGTTTGAAAGTGAAAAAATTGGAGCAAAAGTCAAAAATTTTGACTTAAAAGATTCATCCTACAAAACAGATCGATTTTCGAGAGTTGTCGTTAACAAGCTAAAAAATAACAACTAGGCTACAATGACGAAGTTAGACTGACAAGGTTCTAATACAGCACATCAAATTTATATTTTTAGGGAAAAACGACTTAAGCAAACTAAGTCTCATTTCGATCTAACTTCCACTCTCCTTCGGTTTTGTGCCCGAATGATTGGAACAATTTCCCCCAAATTTACCGGTACCAATACAAGCATTCCGCTAATCCACTATCACCACACATGCGAAGCTAGCTGCTTTTTGTAACTACAGAATATAGTCTATATCTACATGTAGATCGGTGATCGATATTTTTCTCGTAAAGCGCATGTGACGTCTACCATCTGCTGATATTATTTGCTAAACTCAAAACCAATCAGCCAAAAGCACGTTTCGAACGACAGTGGCGCACCCATGGAGGGGGGTTGGGCAGGGACGCATTCTCCAGAGGTTCAAGGTGTTCAGCGCACACCTTGCGATATCACAGGCACACACGTCAATTACATTTAACTAATATTTAGATTTTCTCGCCTTTAATCTTCGTAATACCAGCGCAATCTGAGTTCTGTTTTTTTCGATGAACGACAAATTGTTTTTTTTAACGCTGATCGATGACGCAACATTCTCTTGTATGATAGGTTCAGTGCCGAAACTAGGGCCTCCCGAACCCCACAACCGGGGGGGCGGGGGCCCGCACAAAAAGGGGGCTCCGTAAATAGTCAGTACGTAGTACTATTTAATTAACGTATGATAAAGGTGCTTTAAATAAGTCTATTCTAAGATTCAATATATTTTTTGTCTTAAATCGGGCGATGTGGGGCCCCATGCCATATTTATGCATTTGGCCATGGGGGGACCCTGCAAATTTTTCGAAAAATAGCAGACGCAGAACTTGCAAACAAACATTTAGTAGCATACCAAGGACCAGGGGCGGATCCGGGGGGGATGTGGGGGATGTACCCCTTCACCAGCCATTTTCAACAATGCTTTGGATAAATAAAGTTTTTCTATAATTTCGAACCTCTTCATAACCGTGGGTGCAAATCCATGGAGGGATGTATCCCCCTCAATAATCCGGCAGCATCCCCCCAATATTTTCATGTCTCAAAACTGGGCATCAGCGAAGGTGATGATCTTTTTTGGCCTTCACTTCATTTTGGGCAAAAAATTGGGCATCTGAGAACGTTATGACCTATTTTTTGGTATTTACTTCATTGTGGGCAAAAAATTGGACATCTGCAGACGTGTCAATGTTGCTAAATCATACCCCCAGTATCGAAAACTGGTCAATTTTGCTAAATCATCTCCCCCAATGCTCAACATAGATTTGAACCCCTGTTCATAACAACAAACCTTAGTCGCTTTAAGCGCGCTTAATCGAAACTGTGCTAACAAAATCCATCATATTTGATGAAGCTCTCAAAGTTAGGGGCCAAAATATGAACAACCTTTGCCTGAAAATTGTTCGAAAAGCGCTAAAATGACTATTGCAGTATGCAAATTTTCAAAAATGTTTCGGGGGATTATGCCCCCGGACCTCCCTAAAGTCGTTTTTGTTACTTAACTCGCTTAAAATAACTCTGCCGGGAAAAAGTTGCGCTTGAAAAAGTGACGAAATTTGGTGCCCTCTCCCTGAAAAAAATACTGAATACGCCTCTGACATGAAACATTTTGAAAGGACTTATTTATGCCCGTTTCCGCCTCTAAACGTCTTTGTATTTAGTTAACATTCAACCCAATTTAAAATCACATCCCCCTCACTAAAACTTTCTGGATCCGCTCCTGCCAAGGGCTCCTCATCCTCAAGTGAAAGCCTTAAAAACGTTTTTTCTTCACATGGGTAGCGAAATGTTAGAGTAGGGTTTGCTTGCAGCATTGTTTTAGTGAGTTTGGAAGGGACCTAGTTAAACAGACTACTAAACCTTGTTACAACTAAGGAATTTTAAAGGCTCAAAACGCACAAAAAGCCTCCAAAATAAGGTGAAATTCGCAAAATTTTCTGGGGGGGCATGCCCCCAGACCCCCCTAGCTTGGCATCTCCCCTTAATTTGGGGCTCGCTCTAATGCATCACATCCAAAAAAAATTTTTAGGGGGCCCCGAATGATGATTTCGGGGGGGCGCATTGCCTAGTTTCAGCTCTGGATAGGTTCAACAGATATCGTTAACACACAAGCGAGCCTGACCTTTTCCATTGTATTCTGAATCGTATTATCTAGCGGAGAGTGACTTTTTCTCTTTCCACACGATTCAAATGCCAAAAATGCCTTATTTTAAAGTTGAACTCTGGTGCAACTTCACAATACATGCTCAATCACGCCGCAGCCAGGGTTGGAAATCAATAATGAAAAAGTAAAGAATGATTCGATATTCAATACCTCAAAAAAAAAGTAGCGCATTGCTACAGTAGTGTGCAAATTACTTGACTCACCACAAAAAACACAAAAAAATACATTTTTTCAATTTATTTCAATTTTAAAGCAACAACAACTATTTTCGATTGGAGATACGGCCACCTCTATTTGTAATCAACTCCATTACAGGTTTTGGCATTGATTCTACGAGTTTTTTGCAGATTTGAGTGATTTTTTGGTCACGTACCACAAGTCAATTATAGCATCAATAAGCTTAGTTTTGGATGTGCAATCCCTTATTAATAGCCGAATTTTTACTATACTCCATAAATTTTCAATCGAGTTTTGGCAAGACGAATTCCCAGGCCAGTCAAAGACCTTGATGTGATTTTTTTCAAAAGTTGTTTTCACTTTTTTGCAGCATGACAGGAAGCCAAATCTTGCTGAAAAATTCCTCCTCCGTTGGGAATAACAGCTCTGCTGTCTCTGCACCATAAAGTAGCTTTAAGGGTATTTGATCTCTTTTCCCTGTTTAAGGGATGATGAATGCCGACAAATATGTTGAAGTAATTTAATGTAAAGCGGTGAAAGACATGAAAAAAAGCATTTCCAAACGGAGGAGGAATTTTTCAGCAAGATTTGGCTCCCTGCCATACTGCAAAAAAGTGAAAACAACTTTTGAAAAAAATCACATCAAGGTCCTTGCCATGAAGATTGCTATGATGCGGTTACCGGTATAGGCTTACCATGTTCACGCTACGCTCGGGCCTACCTCGTCGTAACACATAATACGATCTTAATGATTGTAATGGATCAGGTTTGTGCTAATCAATCCAAATTCTAGTAGGTAAGGAGTAGCCTACTAGTCAAGAGATGTTTATAGCCATCTAGGCAATGCGCCGAACTGCATAACCATGATAAAACAGAAATTAATTTTTTAATATTAGGTGAGAACAGGTAAACTAATTTTCATTAAAATTAAATGAAACTAGGTAAAGCAAAATCAGGTAATCTATTGTTAAATTAAACACGAGAAAACTATTAAACACGAGAAAACTATTAATTTTTTAAAGACTGGGTGAGCTTTGCTTTTTCACTGCATTCCACGGGGAATGATTGCAACTGTTTTTCATTTCGTTGGGCGCCAAAAACAAAAAACTTGTGATTCTGAAAATTTCTGATTCTAATACTTTCAAGCAAAAATTGAAAAACTACATTCAAGGCTAAATCCATTTTTCATACAATCTTTTCACATGCAGTACTTAATTCTATTTTACTTACACAACTACTTCATCCGCAATTTCATCGTAAGCCGGTGGTGGAGTGACGTCACCAACCTTATTTCCGTTCGTTTTTGCAGTAGCGCTCATTCCAAACTCATTCAACTAGATCAGCCCAGTTTAAAGTATAAAAAGAACATAAAATAATTAACTAAATACAGCAAACCTGCAAAATTTGTTTAGCATTATTTGTGCATTGCAGACCACAAGCAATCATTGCAGTACTGCATGAGCTGCTCGGTCAAAGTGCTTAGAACTCGTTGGGGCTATCTTGCAAGGTTGAGATTAGATTAATAAAGCATCTATTTTAGAAAAAGCTTTTCTGAAAACCATACTTTTTTTAGGGGGGAGGGAGGGGGAGAAATAGCTGTATGCTTATATCTTTTCTAATAGTCCGCGGCAGGTTTTGCAAATTCAGCAGCGCCTCGTGCAATCGCACAACACCACCTTTAAACTAATGCTATTACTCTCCTCTGGGTAGTTCTAAAAAAAAATTATGATTTAGTCTAGTTCATTATGGTTATAGAAGTCATGATTATCGCTGATTCTTTCGATATTTTTTCTAATGCACCATGAAGTGACAACTGAGACATGCCCTAGAACCAGAGATGGGCATTTATGGAGATAACTTATAGGCGATAATCTATTATCGATTATCGTTATCGCTCAAAATAGTTTTGATTTATCGATTGCCCATATCGCTTTTGTAATATGTTTTGTTATCGCCGATAAATCATCGCGATAAACGATTTTTTGTGCTTTGTAGTGCACGCGCTAACCCAGCCGTGACTACAACGCAAGCACAATTTTCAATCGTCAGCAACACGCAATACGGTGTTCAAACTTCCAAGTTGAAGAGTTGGCGCTATGGAAAAACTACACGGTGTTAAATGAGTCTTGTTGCAATTTAAAAAAATCTTTCTTTGCTTTGTTTAATGCCACGGCAGTGTCCGTGAACTGCTCTCTTTTCTTGAAAAATCTAGAAAAATACTTTTGCAATTTGACTTATAAAAAAAAACTTCGTCAAACTCATTGAAAATTTACCGCAACATTTATCGCAAAAATTTATCGGAGATAATTTATCGATTACCGATATCGCTTTAAGAAATTGAGATTTACCGATTATCGGTATCGCCCAGGGATTTTTTGAAGTTATCGATTATCGTTATCGCTGTAGTACAGAAAGGTTTATCGTGCCCATCACTGCTTAGAACACTACACTAAAGCATCTTTGCTCTCAAAAGTTTAAGATTGCTTACTTTTTGCTCACAACTTTATCACGCAACTAATAATTGACCAGCACTACATACTGGCCTACCACGTTATGGGCCAGCTCAAAACATCGAAAGAAAAACTCTCGAGTCTCGACAACATGTTTTCCGACCAACTAGCCAAAGCCCTGAGGCAACCACACCACAGCAGGCTTTTCTTTTGCAATGCCAGATGTAAGTAGATCAAGCAATCATTTATTGGACTACGCGATAGAAAATAAACTGGAGCTTGTGATCGAAAGGTGCTGGTTGAACCCGACTCAAGGTTTGTTGTTGCGTCGATATAATTTGCAGTTTTGAACTATTTCTATTGGGCGAATTTTGACAAGCAAAAATAAGGTAACGCACGAAGAAAATAAACTTAAAACTTGGAAAAGTGCCATAATTGTAGTTACCTTCAAGTAAGAATACCATTAATCAATCGTCTTTGTTTGGAGTCACTCCGTTTCGATCAGAAATTCTTTTTTTATATCACGGTATATATCATTCTTGTCACACAATGAGATTACTTGGAAAATATAGAGAAATATATCATTTTTATGTGCGACTTATACTTACTTCTACTAACGTTGTCGCTGAAAATATTCACGCAACGTGACCATTGATGCAAAATGAAGGCTTGTTCATAGCATTTATCTTTGATGCAAACACTTTTTTTGATTATTTTGATCTGAACTCAGGAAAGAGTGCCATACAAATGTCTTATTAGCTTTTACCATCATTATTAATGAAGATTAAGTAACGTTATGCAAGTATCTTAATATTGCCATTATTAATAAAGATCTTGGTGGGTTAGATCAAGTTCAAATCATTAAGTGAAATTCTTTATTATCATTATTATGTTTTTTCACTTTCTGTCTGTCTCCTGTGTACTAACGCAATCTACAACCTAACAGATTATACATTTTTTGTTGAGGAAGCAGTTTTGTTTTGGTGAACAGAATAATTTTGAAGAGACGTGACGGCTGAAAATATTTCTTTTTACGTTCGGGTATTTGGTGAGAGTATTTTTGAGCAAAATTTGCAATCATTTCAACCAAACTAAGCTATAGTTTAATGCTGCACTGACTAAAAATATGCTTAAATAAACTGCAGCAGATTTATCCTCACCATCTTACATGCAGTATTTCTGACAGCTTCAAGGATAGGCCTACTAACTTCGTAAGTAAGTTTGCTGCACGCTTTAAATAGAAACGATTTTTTTGCGGGTATTTTTTTAGACTGATAGCGGATGATGGCGTTTATGGCAATCGTGAGTGACGTCATCCGTGACAAGTATTTTTGTCTTCAGCAATGGTTGTGTAATAGCGCGGTGATTTTCTCTCAATTCAGTTCATTCAGCCAATCACAGCCTCGCTCGATCGGCTAGTTCGTTTGCTTGCGCTGCGCTGTAACCTCACTTGAGGTATTATGAACATTTTTTCCATATTCGGAGATAGACACTTTTGATTGGTTATTTGACATCCAATTACAACAACACATGCATCTGATTGGGTAACTGAGTAGCCTATAACAACACAGCTTTGTTTACTTTCAGTCTAAGCTACCTTTTAGAGATATCAGCACTTTGGCCTTTAATAAGTGCTAAGCCTTTACAACCAATAAAAATAAACTACCTTATTTGGAAAGCATTGCTATTTTTCAGGCTGCAGTGGCAGGCTCATCAAGCAATAATAATAATTAATTAACAATTAAAATACTGGTAGATAAAATTGTTTCTGTTTAACTGCCACCGGCTTCGGTAAAATTTGCGTAGGCAGTGGGGTTCCAATAGCACATATTAAATGTACTCGTAACTCTGGAAGCTAAGTTCAAACAGCAAAATATTACACAACGCAAAGCAGTATGCTAACACTTCTTTTATGAATTTATGTTTGCTTTATATTTATATCAGTAAGTAAATCAAATATGAATGAATTTTCGTGCCCTTTTTTTGTTTGAACAAGTGTTTTTCATGGTTTTCTAAAGCATTTGCTTACCCAAAAGGTTTTTAAATTCGTATTTTATCGTTATATCTACTGCAAATTAAACATAAGTCTGTTGTAATGCGTACACTCATGAAAAGCAGGAATGCAAACTAATGTAGTTTTAGAGATTAACATAGATTATACAGGAAAGTAAGGCTTTTGAAGCGAACCTGCCTCAGTTGATTTCTTGCTTTTGCTAACAAGCCTTTGCTGCTGAGGAAATACGCAATAAGTTACACTTGTAGCAATTGTTTTCTTGTAGGGAGGCGTTCTATTGTAGGCATCTTTTTTGTTCAGCTGTTGGGTGGATTTCCTGCTTATTCTGATATGTTTTTTCGGAAGTTATCTCAGACTGCTTATTTCATTCTCATGTAGGCCTAAAAGTTAATGCGCTTGGACTATGCTTTCGCTTTTTTGTCTTAACCGAAGTTCTCACAGTTGTTAACTCAATGGACTTTGTGCTTTCAGATTTACTCGTAATACTGTACTTTAATAACATACACGTTACACATACTGTCAGAGCCGGCGGCAGAGCAGTCGACTTAGGGGGGCCAAGCGCTTATCAAAGGGGGGGGGGGGGCACAGTTTGAAATTAAGTACAAAAATCGCTGTCTTCAAAAGAGTAAGCATGTTGATTGGGAGGGCCAAGCATGTCGATTGGTGGAGCCAGGCCCCCTGCCCCCCCCTCTGGCGTCGGCCCTGCATACTGCACTGCTTGTGATTTTAGGCGGCAGTCTACTTCAGTAGTCAAATATGAAAGTTTTTGTGATATTATTTGATTTAGATGAATGGCAACACTGCAGGAAAAGTAACAAAGGTACGCTACTTGCTTGTTTCATGCCAACTTTCTTATTTTTTGAATGACATAATAAAAACGTCACTAGGCCTGCAAACCTGATTTTGAAGGCTACTCTGACAATCGCCAATCCAACTTTCTTTAAGTGCGTTATCATAAACATTTCAACTATTATGCTCTTGCAGCTCTTCTACATTTTCAAAAGCAAGTTACTACTGTACTTTCCTACTAAGTTCCCTAGAGTTTTCATAAAAATCTGCGGCAGTAACGTTACTTTATGTCATTTGCTCCACTGAAAATGCTCTAGATCTCATACCCACATTCTTTCGCAGTCTAATCTCTGATTTTTATTGTGACTCAGCAAAGCGAATCAAGTTACCTAAGCGGTTAACTCAGGTGAGCTACAGGCGCAAGCAAGACAGAATGAACTATTGTTAACGCCTCATTTACGTAATATGCCTCCGCCAAAGCTATTCTTCCGTACATTTTTTCTTTGAATAGTTTTACTTGTTTGCTATGATTCTAAAAAGACTATAGCTTCTCAATAGTTTGTGTAAAACTGTTGTTTCAAAAGCTGACATAATATATAACGTTGATAGTTTTCGAATATTCATAAGCTTTTTATCAATTTTACGCTGGATTACTTTTCGAAAAAAAAAAAATGCATCTTACTGACTTACTGCAGTGCATGTTTTATTTGCGCTTTGTTTTTATTTTCGATTTTTCGTTGCTTGATAAGGTTTAACTATACTATCAAAATTGTCTCCAAAAAAAAAAAGCGTAAACGCTTTTACAACTGGTACATGTTTTCATAATAAAGCACAAGTAATCATTGGGTTTCAAATTGATTCGAATGTTAGATTACATTGAACGTTTGTTCAATTATTTTATCATCTCAAATTTTTCTTCTCGAAGCTAATTTCATGTGAATATAACGCCAAGGACTGATACTGTAATCTTATTTTGGCAACATAGTGATTTTAAACTAAATTTAAACTAATCAATCAAAAGAACTCTTGATCTTGCAGACCTAAAATTTTATTTAACTAAGTCAAGGTCACCTGCAACGCCTTTATTTCTGAGCTGAATTTTTTTTCGACTATGGGTTTGCTTTTGCCATCTGCACTCAACCGTAAAACTATGCCCTATGTCTGGGGTAATCATGCGCTCATTGCGAGTACAACAAAAATGTCAGCTTATTTTCTTTTTTTTTTGCACCTGTTTCTGTTTTGACACCCGAGACAAGTGGGTAGTATTTCCAGCCGATTTATTTTACGTTATCAGCAAAAAATGCCTCCATCGAGCAATGTTGCGTTTTAGCCCAAGTTAACATTCAGCAAATTCATTCAGTCCAGAAAACTCACCAACTTAAAAATTATGAATACATTTTTGGCCGGTTTTGAAATAATTAATAATGCAGTAGCTGCATTAGCATTTTTGCTTATTTTAGACACATTTCGCAAGTTTTTGATTGTTCTGTAGATTGGACATTACAACGAATTACTAAAATTTAGCGGTGAAACATGAATGATAACTGTGAGCAGCATAAGCAGATATAGGAGAATCTGACTTATCACTACAATATTGCAGCTATTGTAGCTGTCGGACCAGTTTCCAAGAGCACTCAAATGATACAACATTTGTCACTAGGCTATGAAAGCTCCACCATCCACATGGCCTAGCGGTATCGCGCGTAGGTTGCAAATTCTACGTGACGTGTTCGATTCACGGCTGGAGCCGATCGCATTTGACATATATACCGGGTGGCTGTTGACTCGAAGAACGCAAACTCACTGTGCAGTCTCCCTTGATTACTGTTGAATATTCAGTTCAATATAATTTGAAAATAACTTTGGTTATTTGATATATTCATGCAAAATACTATCGGCTTCTCTCTTAATCTCGGAACAAAATATTTTAACATCTTCAGATAGTACGAGAAAAGAAGTGCTTAGGAAATTGCGTTTAACTGAAAACTACTTTATCTTACCAGCAGCAGCTGAATCCATACTTTGTGACAACGCAAGGCTGCTAGTTCTGCTTGCTTGCAGCGTATAAATAATTTAACTTAATTTTGTGCACAATCATTCCACGTTTGGTTATACGCTTAAGCACATAGCTTGAATGCAATCTTGCTCGAAGCCACACATACTTTCGCTTTCTAGATTATTATTTAAATAAATACTTTCTTCTAAAAACAAGCTACATTATGTTCGAAATTGAAGGTTGGTCCTCTGGTTTACACACTTTTTCCTTCTCTGCGTTTTAACGTAATGCAGCTAGAATGTGCGCGATAACGTACGCAAGTGCTTAGATCATTTTTATAATCACCGCCAATTGAGTCTAGGTTGAATTGGCTGTGCAAGGCGAGGCTGATGAGACTTTTGTTATAATCAAGGCATACAGGCTGGCAGGGTTACCGTCGGTCTACGCCAAAAAATAAGCACGCTGCAGTTTGGTTACCAAAAAGTCAAAAGCTCTTCATTGTGAAACCACTAAAATCGGTGAAGACGAAAAAAAAAAGTTCTTTACATTTACAGAGTCCTGTGTTTTCCACTAAAAATCGATGTAGACCAAAAAAAAGGTCTTCACGTCCACAGAGTCCTATTTTTCCTCTAAAAATCGGTAAAGACCAAAAAAAAATCTTTATGTCCACAGAATCCTATTTATTTCGCTGGAAATTCAAAAATAAGTACGGGACTCAAAAATTAGCACGTTTCTTAGAAATAAGCACATTCACGTTTTTTAAGACATTGCCCTCGAAAATAAGCACAAATCTTAATAATAAGCGATTGCAACCCTGCATACCGGTCTTTTAGTTACTATCGTGTTGCGTGTTTGCTTGTCCTAGTAGCCTAGCATTTTGCATGTCCTGTAAAGCATTATTCAGGTGCAGCGACCGTGCTATGTTGAGTTTTCTATTGTCGTTTCGCGCGTTTTAACGTACAGCATATGATATCCTTTTCTCGCTGTTTTCTTTTTTTTTGCCCTTCTGTTCTATGTGTTCGTGGTA
This sequence comes from Trididemnum miniatum, assembly GCA_964006365.1. Classification (NCBI taxonomy): domain Eukaryota; kingdom Metazoa; phylum Chordata; class Ascidiacea; order Aplousobranchia; family Didemnidae; genus Trididemnum; species Trididemnum miniatum. The sequence goes on from OZ023233.1 coordinate 17,347,088, forward strand.
CTTGGTGTTTTATGGCTGAAAAATACTGCTACTATTAACATACATTACATATCAGGTACTGGCTGACCATACCAAACGAACAAAAATATAACTTAACGATAAACTAATGAAACTACTCTTTCTTCGCTCACAAGTTATTGTATTTTTTGTCAACTTTCGGAGTGGCTTCTTCACTGCATTATTTTTGCTCGTGAGAGATCCGGTCGTCACCAAACCTAACAGGCCAATTTTTAGCAACGTTGCTACGCTTAGTTTAATTTCAATGGAAGTATGACTGCTAGATTCCAATTACATAAGTGAGAAAAAAGCCCTGATAATAATTAGAGCTATAAATATACAGATGTTCATATCAATTAGCTCTAGGCATTTTATTGAGTGTTTTTGAGTTTTATAGTCGTCAAAGGCTAATCATTAGTCATGAAACGATTGATTATACAATCGCAGCAATAAACCCACGGCAAGTACGCCAACATGATGAGAACAGACACAGGACATATAGGCTTCGACTGACAAGAAAAAATTTACAACGCTCTTTGAACACAGAGAACAAAATTGCAAATTGCATCTCTTCACAATGATTGAGCTCTGCAGATCAGTGCTTCTTAACTTTTTAAGAACTTGCTACTTGCCCCATTATAAGAAACAAGACTTCATTACTCGCGCGGAAGGTCCGGGGTTCGATTCCTGGGTCGACCAAATCGGACACAGTGTCGCCAACGGACCGCCATCGCTGAGATGTTTCTTCGGAGCCGTGTAGTCCAGGCGCTAAGCTGCGGAGGTGAGCCTATACCCACTCGTTACACGCTTCGGTGTAATAACGCGAATATAATAAAGATTTGGTTCTGAGTTTTGAATTGCAACTTCCTGTATTATTGTCGTACAAAATAATTCACACCGTATTTGTATTAGGTTTACGGCGCGCCATATTGCGGACTCATCGAAGAGCCTTGACCGGGTGAATGAACCCCAGGTTAGGCCGCTCTGCTATAAAGAGGAATTCCAAAAACTGTTTTTTTTTTCATAGTTCTGATAATAATGCTACAAAACAGGGCCGCAGTAAGTTAAAGCCATTAAAAGTTCTAGTAAAACTCCAACTTAAAGCAACATTCAATTAATTTGAATAATTATGCATAGCCTATTGTTCAACTACTCGTTATTACGCTGCACTGCTGCTGCTCTACATACGTGAGGCTTTTTCGCGAACAGAAAGGTCTCGAATATTCGGCCTTTGATATTAAAGCCTATATTATAAACGACTTATATCATTGCCTCTGCTCTGACATTAAAACTCCGACTAATCAACTTGTCAGCTCAACAGCACTGATGAAAGAGTAAAAACATTATGTTTTGCCAAATCATGCCGATTTTACTTACATCAATGCTGCATTTTCAATTTTAAAGAATTAAAATACTTATTCGTATGGTTACTGATTCACGCATTTCCGGAATGAACGAATCGGCCAGAAATAAGTTAAATAAGCTACAATTGACCGATGCAGTTGTTCAATCAGAGCTCATAGATGAAATGTTAAACCAGAATGTCAACGACTAACCGGATTGAGTTGAACCAAGAGCAGATGAGATTTCATGCTCAGACTCTTTTTCTATCCTCTGATATTTTTAATTTTTGCTGTTTTCTCAGCTAAAATGCTTGCTTGGCGTTTGAGCTATTTTTGTATAACTTTTGATGATAATTGAAAACTAAAGTACCAGTGAACAAATAATGCCATTTTCAAAAAATTGCAAGATAAGCTGCTTTCAATTAAACCGTTAAGGACAAAGTAACATAAGTTAGTTTGATCCGTTGACTCCAAAAAAATTATTGACGAGCGACCCATACATTTCAAACCAGTTTTGTAAAGGACTTACAAATTTAAGTCTGCTGAATGGGGCGAATACTAAGATATCACACTTTGTGTGTTTCGTTTGCAGAGGCGTCGTGCAGCCAAAAAATCTGGAGCCTAGCAGGGGCCCGAGTAACAACTTGAACAGATACTGATCACAAGTTTCACAACCTTTGTAAAAGCCATATTTAGCATTGAGTAACGTCACGAAAAAAAGAAGTTAGTGAAAAGGTAGCCTACCAAAATACAGTCATTAGCAAAAGTTTAAGACCAGTCATCAGAAATTATGTATTTTTGCTGTCTATCCTCTCCAGAATACAAATTACTGCCACTGCTGGTATATTTTGCTCGTAAATTTAGTATAACACATTGTGAATGCTCAAATTACAAATTGTAAAACAGTAACACGCAATTTTAGTACTTTGTGTGTCCTCCTTTGTTCTTTATCACCGCCTGGATTCGTTTTGGCATACTGCATATCAGTTTCTCACAATAGTCTCTTGAAATTTCTTTGACCCATACCTCTTTTATAGCATGGTTTAATGCTCCAGCACTTGAAGGTTGTTTTTCTGCAACCTTGTTTTTGAGTATTTCCCAAAGATTCTCGATTGGGTTTAAATCTGGGCTGTTTCCAGGCCAGCCCAGTGTTGCCACATTTTTTTCTGAAAGGAATTGTTTCACAATCTTCGAGCGATGACACGGAGCACCGTCGTGCATGAAAACTGTGCACTGATGAATATTCATATGCATTTCAAGTTTTTCTTTTAGCAAATCCACATACCTGGAACCGTTCATTGTACTTCCTGGGGGCAAAAAATACAATCCAGCAGTACCAGACCTGGAAAATGCCCCCCAGACCATTTGACTCGGTGGGTGTTTCATTGTTGAAACTGTGTATCTTTCCTCAAACCTTTTACCCACAGGCCTTCTAACGTTCTTTTTTCTCACCACAAACTGCTGTAGAGTACACTCATCGGAAAACATGATCTTAGACTAGTCTTCAGATGTCCATGCTGCATGTTCTTTTGCAAATGCCAGACGCTTTGATTTCATAAGAGGAGTGAGCCTGGGTTTGCGAGCTGGCTTATATGATTTAAGACCAAAGTTAAACCTCAAACGCCGAGAAACTGTGGTGATGTGAACGTCTGTCCCTTTCCCAAGCAGCGCAGCACGAATTTTCTTCAAAGAACTTGTTGGGGAATGTACAGCAATTCGCTTTATTGTCAGATCATCTCTAGGGGATGTTTTTTTGGGTCTCCCACTTCTCTTCAAGTCTTTGTAACTCCCGTAATTATTGAAATTTTTAAGGGCTGTGTGCACAGCAGTCTTGCTGCACTGCATCTTCGCACTGATTTCTCGTTCAGAGTAGCCTTCTTCACTTAAAACCACAATTTGGGCTCTTTTAGTCTCGGAAAGAGAAGATTTTTTGCCCATTTTCAAGAACTGAAACAGCAGCTAGTACACAACTGATTACGCTGTAAAACCAATCGAAATGAAGTAAAATAGGTTCTTCGTGAAAACAACCCATGTGTTGGTGATGGACAGATGGCTGATGCAATTTCATTAGGATATTGCGTCATATAAAACTGCACTATGCGATAATAATGATAAAATCTACAAATACCTTAAATCTGAAAGACTGGTCTTAAACTTTTGCTAATGACTGTATGTCGTGATATCCCAACTTTTGGATAATAATCAAAATTTATTTTGTATAGGCTCCGCCCCCAACGGATTTACGCCGACGGATGAACCGCCAATGGATTTTTACGGTTTTCTCATAAAAGACACTCGTTTCAGTACACTTTCTTATTGATAAAGGACATAGGCCTACCGGTACCTGCAGTGAGTGCAGTCACCAGTGGCGTAGCGAGAAATTTTAAAAGGAGGAGGGCCATAATTTTCACATTTTTTCAAGCGTATTTTTTTTCGGCATAACCAATTTGAAGCTAATGGAGTAACAAGAAAAGAAAAGCTCTAGGGGGTCCGGGGGCATGCTCCCCCGGAAAAATTTACTTGCTGTAATGGCTATTTCAGTGCATTTTGAATAATTTGCACGCAAATTTTGCTTAAAATTTTTGACCCTAATTCTGAGTGTTTCGCCAAATATGACGATTTTGTTCGCACATTTTCAATTGTGACGAAGTGCATTTGCAGACAACATTGCATCTAAGTTCAAAGAACTTCCGACCTCTACTGAAGACATTGAAACTGAGTGGTGTTTGTTTCGAACAGCAGTCATTACGTCCGCTACTAACTGTTGTGGACGCAAGCGTGTTGGAGGGACGAAGAGAACTCTTTGGTGGAAGCAAGAAGTTAAAGAAGCTATTCGTGCGAAAAAAGTCGCCTATAAGGCCTGGCTTGCAAATAAGTCATCACATGAATTTCGTTCGCAGTACTCTGAAGCACGTAAGGCGGCAGCCACAAAAGTTAAACTGTCTAAGGAAAGGAAGGAATTTGGAGAAAGGTTAGACAATAATTTCAAAACGATAAACAAAGTGTTCTGGCAGACCATTCGCCGTTTGCGTGGAAAAAGATCTCGAGTCGCTCTCTTTATCGAAGATTCAAATGGTGTGACTCTGAAAGAACAAGATGCTATTTTGAATCGGTAGAGAGACTACTTTAGTGATCTTTTAAACCCAGTTGATGCTACACCGATACAAATTCACGAGGAACAGGTTGGGGAAGATATTCAGATAACCGAAGCAGATGTGAATGCAGTAATCAAATCATTGAAAACTGGAAAAGCACCTGGTGAACATATATGGTGTTCGTTGGCTGACTCGTGTTTGTAAAGTGGCATGTAGTACTGGGCAAGCACCAAAGCAATGGCAAACTAGTGTGATAATACCTATCCACAAGAAAGGAGACAAGAGAAAATGCACCAATTATAGGGGCATATCTCTCATCAGTGTCCCGGGTAAGGTCTATGCCAAATGCCTATAAAAGAAATGCCGTGAAATAGTCCAGCCTAAACTAACGGATGCTCAGTGTGGCTTTCGTTCTGGCCGAAGCACAATGGATCAGATCTTTGCCTTGCAGCAAATCTTTGAGAAGTCGTGGGAATATGCAAAAGAGGTCAATGCATGTTTTGTTGATCTTGAAAAAGCATGTGATCGCATTCCTAGAGACAAGCTTTGGGCGGTGCTGTTGCAGTATGGCATTGGTGGCCAGTTACGAAATGCCATTAAGTCGCTGTACGTGCATTCCGAGGTCTGTGCTCGTGTTAACAGTGCAACGACGAAACCTTTCAGAGTTAGTGTGGGACTACGGCAAGGCTGCTCTCTTTCACCTATTCTGTTCCTTATTTATATGGATAGCATAGTTAAGAAAAGTGAGTCTTGTGGCGGAGTAAAGATCGGTGAATGCACTATACAACGTCTGTTATTTGCAGATGATCTTGTGCTACTCGACTCTACCCAAAATGGTCTCCAGCAAGCTCTTGACAGGTTTTCGGATGCATGCTCTGTTGCCTGAATGAAAATCAGTACAACAAAAACAGAAACCATGTGCCTGTCCAGACAACCAAAGCAGTGCTCTCTCCAAGTTGGTGGAGTACCACTAAAACAGTCAAAGAAATTCAAGTACCTCGGCGTCTCATTCACAAGTGACGGCTGATAAAATAGCGAATTGGATATCCGCATCGGAAAAGCAAGTGCAGTAATGCGCCAGCTCCACCGATCTGTGGTACTGAAACGGGAGCTTTGTACCAAGGCAAAGCTATCCAATTTCAGATCGGTCTATGTTCCTATTCTGACTTATGGCCATGAGTGTTGGATCATAAATGAGAAAGTGAGGTCTCGAGTTCAAGCAGCGGAAATGAGATTCTTGCGAAGAATTAGCGTTTTGACCTTGTTGTACAAGGTTAAAAGTGCAGATATTCGTGAATCTCTAAACATCGAAGCGCTGCTTCTCCGACTAGAAAGATCGCAACTGCGTTGCTATGGACAATGGACATGTGACACGAATATCCCAGGAAAGAACAGCCAAAAAACTGCTCCGTTCAACACCGATTGGTCGAAGGCCTAGAGGCCGTCCCAGAACTCGATGGCGAGATTACGTTGAAGATCTTAGTTGGTCTCGCCTTGGCATCTCAGCAGAGCATCAATCCTTTGTTGCAGAGGATCGAGATGCTTGGAGGCTCCAACTCGAGCTGCTGCCCCCGCGACCCCCCAAGGATAAGCGGGTCCAGAAAATTGATTGATTGATTGATTTTCGATTGTGCGTGCTTGCGTAAAACTTAATTGCTGTCAAAGAGGTTCGAAATTATGGAAAAATTTTACACATCAAAAACATTTTTTAAAATGGCTGGTGGGAGGGTGCATATTCCTCATCTTATCCCCCTGGATCCGCTCCTGGCCACAAGCTACAGAAACCATCCAAAGAGTCTGGCAAAGTTCAGTCACTTTGCACCATTAATTTTGTTCTTTTTTCTTAAGAGGCAAAGTCTAAAGGGGGGCCATGGCACAATGCCCCCCCCCTAAATACGCTCCTGGCAGTCACTATTATAGTGTCAGACAATGCAAAAATGTTTTAGTAATTTATTTCTAAAAGCAGAAGCTAGGCTAAAATAAATGAAAGGAGGCTGCATTCATTATTAGTTTTGACGCATTTAATGGGATGACGAATATACGTGTGTTCTAGGCTACAATCTTTACCAACGCATGCAAAATGTTTTTTAAATTCCAACTACAGATCAAGAAACTAACTTTATTCCTGAGTCGAAGCGATTGATTGAAGCAAAAAATAAAAACAAAACAATGGAATATATAGTATAAGAAAGAGGGGGAGGGTATTTGGTTAGTTTGAAGTACGAAAAATAAAAACGAAATGGCATTGGCTAAATTTTTTATTTTTATTAATTTTCAATTTTTTAAATCATAAAAAGTAACACATTTTAGAAAATTTGTGGGGGGGAGCGAGCCCCTCCAGGCCCCACTTAATGGCACGACGCCACTGTTTGTTGGTAAGATTTTGAGAGCACAACGACTTGTCTATTTGTTCAATTCACTGTACCTTGATCCAAAAGTTTTTTCCTCATACTTATCCGCAACTTGTATTCGTAGTCCATAGATTGCTCGGCATTGCAAAAAATTATGAACGTCCAACATCATTAATGTATGTGAAAATCAAAACAAAAAATTCAATATGAATTGTAAAACACATTAAAAAGATTGTTCATCATTTAGGGAGTGAATGTCAAGGGGCACTTTCTTATCGTCAGATTTCGTAACTTGCGCGACTGCGAATATTATAAACCTACGAAAAGTTTTTTTTGGCGCAGAATTCTTAGAGAATTTTGAATCGATTCTTGGTCACCTAGTTTGCCAATAGAAAGTTTTCCTCAACTTTAACGAGTTTTTATCATTTTTTTGTAAAATCAGGACTAGTTTTCTCTTTGGACCCCTTTGTCTTAGCCCTCCTTGACTTCTCTGCCTAGGCCCACATGAATGAGCAATGCACTATCAGCCCTATTGTAATATTCGTTCTACAACTTTTTTGCTTCAGTCAGTATATCAGCTTTGCATACAAACGCAGTTTTTCAATGGGATTTCAAAATACACTAGAAATTTTCGAGCGTAAAACTTTAAAGATATCTCACTTCCAAGAAAATAGAACAACAACTGCCTTAAGTTAGAAATTTGAGAAAATCTAATCAAGCCATTTTCTATATGTTGCTTGGCATAAATTTGTCAAACCACGAATTACAAACCCAATTGCTTACTTTTACTGGGATAAAACTTACAATATAAGTGTGATGAAAATCTTGTGGGTGAGATATAATCCCAGCTATTCATATTGTTAGTGTTGCGATGAGTGTGGTAATAAAGTTTGCTAATAAAATTTGGGTGGAATCAAGTTGAAGAGATAACCGAAAAATCCACTCGCCATATCCCGGCGATTTTGTAGTATAATTTTAACACGTACTATGTTTCAAATTAAAAAGAGAATGAATAAATGAAAGAGTAAAATATGCAAACATGTGTGGTTGTTTTGGTTGCATCAACCTTGGACAGACATGCATGACGAAGTTAGAGGAAATTGCAATGCAGGCTACAAATCATGATGTGTGATGTGACGTGATATGGTTTTACTAAGCCGGGTACTTTTTCGGTCGGATGATCACCGGCAATGATTCTGCAAAAACTATCAACTCAGTCAGCGTTACGTCATAACTGCCAGTTTGGCGGTAAACGCGTATAATAAACCGAGTGAAGAGTCATGAGGTTACAGCAGCAAAGCTTCGAGCGTTTTTATCTGTTTTAAAAATCTGATCATGAACAGGAACTGAGTAAAAATAGTTTTGTTTTGTGAAAATAGTATTGCACAACCACGTGAAACGAAATTCACAATTGGCCCAAGAGTATGGAAGTGTATTGAATCATCAATTAAGTCTAGGACTCTTGACAAGGATATAAGCACAGGGACAAAAAAGCAAGTATGACATCATTCAATTTTTCCCTATAACAAACCAAACACGGACACAATTTTTACCAAAAATGGAGAAAATCTCCAAATTTTGTAAACAGTAGATACAGCAGGAATTTGCATGTAAAAATTCCCTGATTATTGCACATAAACTGCAGCGAACTTTTTCTTCGCACAAATCCGTCAGGTGATGCACCACCATTTTTGTATCTGCTCCAATGACGCCAGTCTTTTTTTTTTTAATTTTTATTTTATTTTTTTTGTTGTTGCAAAAAGTAATAATAAAATGGGTATCAACACGAAAACAATATTATACTATTTTTAAAGTCTAATAATTAAGGCGTTACAAAATAACGTCGTTAAGCATATACAGGTACAGTAGTAGCACGATTCAATAGATATTCCATTTAACGTTCGATGCCCTAAATAATCCTGTAGGGAACCCAAAATAGAACCAGAAGGACCCTACTTAAAAATACTATTTAGATATATGTTGTTTTAACTCAAACAACCCACTTTTTATTTTCGAGGACCAAAATTGCGTTTTGAAAACGCTCTAAAAACCTGCTAATGCTCGTATATCAGCTGTGCGACAGGTTTGATGCTGCGGTCGACTGTGTCGGTTATTACTTGCTCAATGTTTTTTTTTTTTTATGAAGCTTTTCATAGCAAGCAAAATGGGCTGTATGACGTTTCAGTTTTCACCAATGAAAGCCGTACAGCGAAGTTACCGCTATTTGCATTTAATTATTTAGGTCCAAAATATTTTTGAAGAATGGCGATGACGTTTAATGCACTCAAAAGTCAATTAATCAATTTGCACTAAAACAGGTAAGTCGCTAAATTGGCTTTTGGCAAATGCCGGTATTGATCGTTGATGTTCACCACTCTTACTGGGTATAAACCAGTTGTGAGATTCACATTTTTTGTCAGCCGGTTCAATTACAAAAAATATTTTTTCAGTCGTTTCTGTTTTAACTAATGGTACCAGAATAAACAGCAAAGTTGGCCGGTTTCCAAATTCATAAAGTTCCGTGGTACACTTTTACAGAACAAGACAGTGTAAACCGGTTGAATGCCATCATTGTTGCAAACTTATCACAAATTCAATCGCCTCATGTTTGCTGAGCTTGAACCCAAGATCAAAGCAAAGAGACGACCTTTGGTGGCAGGTTGAAAAATAGAAAAATGAGGATTTTGCTGTTACTTATGGAGCAGACCTAAGTTGCACATTTTTACGCTCTAGTAACAATAAAATTTGCTAACATCACTTCAACGGAAGTTATTTTAAATAAGTAAATCCGATTAAAGGGTTAAGGTAAACAAAACGATTTTTTGCCAAGCATTCTTCACATCATTAATAAGTTTTAGAAGCCAGCATGTGTCACTACAGCATTAATTTATAGTCGCAACGGTGCCTCGGGCTCTGTTAAAGCCTATTTCGATAGAGGAATGTAAAATATTTCAATTAATTAATTAATCTGAGGTGCAAAATGGAAGCTTGTGCTCTTCGGGACTATGTAATCCACCTGAAATATACGACAGATGGCTCCAGCAACGAATGAAAACACTCGTCAAAAGGTGTGTAAATTATGCCAGTGTTCTCTGTAACACGATTTATTGGCTCATCAATTGTCATGTATCACAGCTCACTAAACGCAGAAAATGCAGGTTTACCAAATCGTAGAATGCTTAACACTGGCAGTATGGCTCGGAACACTTTCCCTATGGGTATTGTGCGGTACATTTGCGGCTCATCATAAGGTGTACTGTTTTGGTAAAAGCAACACATTTTAATCATTCAAAATTTTTTTTTCATAATTCCTTAAATGCTTTGATTCCTTCTGTACAGGATAACTGCAGTAACTCGAAATAATGAGATTGAGCCAACAGGTAATTGAGCTCAGAGTTATGATGGATACAAAATCTTAACGAAATAAATTATACAACGTACTTAAAAGACTCTATATCGTCGTCCATATTTTTACATCCTACACAAGTATGGGAAGTGTATAACGCAATAATGTCTTTAAACTCTTACAAATCACCTGGATATGATAATATTCCTGTGTACTTCATACGAAGCGTAGCAGAAATACTAGCTTATCCACTTTCGATACTTGTAAATCATTCTTTCGAGCTTGGCTACTTTCCTAACTGCCTAAAAACTGCCAAGATTATTCCTTTGTACAAATCCGGAGACAAATCTTTACCTACAAATTATCGCCCTATCTCTATTCTAACGTGTTTTTCAAAAATTCTCGAAAAATTGATATATAACAGATTGATGAATTTTATTGACAAACACTCTGTAATCTCTTCCACGCAATACGGATTTCGAAAACATCACTCGACTTCACTCGCTATTGCAGACGTTGTAACTCTGACTTACGATAATATCAATAAAAATGAATTTACTGACTTGGTGTTCTTAGACTTAAAAAAAGCGTTCGATACCGTTTCCCACTCAATTCTTTTAGGCAAATTAAATCACTACGGCATTCGAGGACAGACACATAACCTGTTGAGTTCTTATCTCGAAGATAGAAAGCAATATGTCACAGACAACAACATCACATCAACAACTGAATCTATTGAATATGGGGTACCTCAAGGCTCTACACTCGGGCCATTGTTATTTTTGATTAATATAAATGATATTGTTAATAGTACATCTTCACTACCTAGGTTATTTGCTGACGATACTTGTCTCAACATCAACGCAGACTCACTTTCAAACCTTGAACTCATCATTAATTCGGAACTTAAAAATTTTCAGATTGGGTCAATGCAAATCAATTAACTATTAATCCGACAAAATCGAACGTACTTCTTGTCCCACCAAAACTTAATCGCGCGTCTAATAACATTACCGTTGCCATCAACTCAACGCCAATAGAAGTAGTTAAAGAAGCCAAGTATCTTGGACTAATAATTGATAACAAGTTAACCTTGGGATCACAAATTGAATATTTAGAATCTAAACTTTCTCGGGCAGTTGGCATAATATCAAAACTCAAACATTTTTTTCCTTCATCTGTACTTTTAAAACTTTATTACGCGTTATTTCATTCAAATTTATTGTATGGGTTATTAATTTGGCATAATACTTATTCAACATATACTAATAAAATATCCAGACTTCAAAACAAAGCCATAAAGATGATTGCTAATTCAAAACGTATTGATAAATGTGCTCCGATATATGAAAAGCTTAAAATTTTGCAACTTCACGATCTTCACATCTATGAAACAGCGATATTCATGCATAAATTCCATAACAATAAACTACCAGTTTCTTTCTCGCAGTATTTTAACCGAATTGCTGCAATTCATTCAGTTCATACAAGAAGCAACACCTCAGGACTTACATACTACATTCCACAATACAAAACAACTCGTCTACAGCGCTCCCAAAAATATACTAGTGTGAAAATATGGAACAAAATACCTACCTGGATCAAAACTAAAAGTTACAGTCAGTTCTTAAAACACCTCAAATTATACCTACAATGCAACTAAACAACTCTTCTTTCTTTTATCTTTATTTATTTATTTTTCTGTTTTTTTTTTTCTTCTTTTCTTAATATTACAGCAGATCCTATATGAATCAGCAGAATAATGAACAGCAACTGAGAAAAAAATTATTATTTTATTATATATATATATATATATTTTTTTTTTTTAAAGCAAGGGTGGTTGCTTGACTCGAAGACCCTTAGACGGTCACTTCGCAGCTTCCCTATTGCATTCATTGTAAACTTTATTTTTCTTTTTCTATATTGTGTTATGTTTCGTTGTTGAACTATATTTTTGCTCTTGTTTTTATTTACTATAATTGTTTGAATACCGTATGAATGCAATGAAATAAATGAATCTGTCTGTCATTAAAATAATACATGTTGCATTGATGATGCAACAAATTACAAAACAGATTACAGCTCTATAGCGCCACCTTTCGATTATAATGTTGTATACCGGTATATATTGCATTTTCTACTTAGTCGCATACTTATTCTCCTATTACGAGAAAGCGATCAAAGCGCTATGACGAGCTCGCTTAGGAGTTGCCGGCCACCTGTCTACCACACTAAGATGGGGAAATCCCGCCATGTGCCTTTCCCAACAAGCAACGACACAACAAGTAAACTTGCACTTTGTCTAAAAACTCGTTCTACCGGTGCAGAAGTGGCCGGTACACACAAAACCTGAAACGCTAGAACTGAAAGTTCGGGATACAGTATTGCATGCTCTTTCCAAAACTTGAAAACGTTTTCAAAACTTGAAAGCGCACCTGGTGCCTTGTTTAACTCGACAACTTCTTCCAGGTATTGCGTCAGCTGCCTTCTGGGCGATAAAGGTTTGCTAGAAGATCTTTGTTGTCTAACACGATTATATTTTGCCAATAAACAAGGAACCAAAATTCAAAATTCAAACCCTAAATGGAAAACCAAAATTCAAAATTATCAATAAATGAAGAGCGGATTCAAACTCAAAATTCAAATTCAATCTAACCCTAGTACAGACGTAAACAGTCCAATTAATCAATGCTGGAAAATAGTTAGGGGCTCTGATGACTTATTAGAGTGGCAGTCAGAGACGAAACTGTGTACTGACGTACCGTACATAATCCAATTAATTAAATTAAGTAAAGCACTATCAAACAATTTCACAGCTGCGTAATTAGGGCACAAAGGCAGATACGCAAGTTAATTTTCTTACGCCTGCAATTTATAAAATGAATTAAACTTTTTTATTGCTATTTTCAAGTCTCAACACCTTGAAATCAAGCAGATTTTGATAAGATTTAATCATTAGAAGAATAGTTGAAATCAAATAAGTGCATGTAATTCTGGCAAACATCTTATTGCAAAACATTTTCACGGGTCAGCATCGGATAGAAAACGACGCAATAGTGAGATTTGGCTTTGATTCTGTAATCAACATGGAAGCGCGATTTCTTCGCTGACATGATGCAAACAACTAAAGTGCGGTACCAATAACAAAAGTCTCGAGAAGCAATTTCTGCTTCGAGACCGAGATCCAGTTGCTTCGAGACCGAGATCCGAATTTTTTAACCCAGTCTCGAGATCGAAACCGAGACCTTAAAATTTAGGTCTCGAGACCGAGACCTGTCTCGAGACCTCCATCTCTGCTCTACTGTATCTGTGTCATCCCTAGAATTGATGTCACCCGCAAAGGGTGCAGTAGTGACGCAAGTACCTTTTTTTCACGTTTTTGGGCCAGATTAAAGGCGCATTTTAGTAAGATCATTATTTGGTTCCACTTCAATCTATAACTTTTGAAAATAAAATGTAAGGTTATTTTGCCGCTTCAATTTTATTGGAAAATCACAACAATATCATCCGAGCAGGTTACTCCCTTGCCCCTTCTTTGATGCAGTGTTCCACCATGCGGTCCCACAACCACACCGTGCAAAAATTAATTAGGTCAGCCGAATCATCTAGGTTTCCCAAAACCTTAAATGCCTAAGATGATGACAAAACACTGTTTTGGGATTCTATTCACGAAGCCATTGGTAAAGTTTGTTGGCTTCTATCTAATTGTAAATTTTTCTTTGAGTGACAAGCTTCAAAACATCCTACACATACAAGAGTTGGCATAATTTTATAAAAATTTGAGCTTAGCGATTGACCGCGCTAAATGTATGGCGAGGGAAGATTAAATTAAAAGCTAGGTCCATATGTAAAAGTTTTGAAGAGGCCATTCATTGCCATTTGCAAAAAGCAGACCTATCCTTATGGTCTTTCTTTGAGGAAATGTATTCTACGCCCAAAGTTGCAGTACGCAAGCACTACCATTATGTTTTTTATGGATCCAAAATCCAAAATTAACTTGTCACCGCTCAGGCCAGTGGTTCCCAATTCGTTTTAAAGCCCGCACCCCTTCGGCAAGGAAAAATTATTCTCTCACCCCTTGCGTACTTGCGCAGCATTTCACTCACGCGCTGTTTCTGTACAGACAGTGGCGTAGCGAAAAATGTTAAAAGGGGGAGGGAACCATATCTTCTACATTTTTTTAGGCGTATTTTTTTTCGACAGAACAAATTTGAAGCTGATTAAGAAACAAGAAACGCTTTAGGGTAATCCGGGGGCATGCTCCCTCGGAAAATTTTTGAAAATTCATATGCTGTAATGGCTATTTTAGTGTTTTTTGAATAATTTTCAGGCAAATTTTGTTTAAATTTTTCGACCCTAATTTTGAGTGCTTCGCCGCATATGATGCATTTTGTTCGCACATATTCGATTATGCGTGCTTAAGGCGTAGCCTAAGGCTTATTGCTATCAAAAGGGTTTAAAATTATGGAAAAATTGTATGTATCAAAATCATTTTTGAAAATGGCTGGTGAGAGGATGCATGCTCCTCATCCTACCCTCTTGTATCTGCCCCTGAAAATATACAAGAAAACATAAGCTACAGAAAACATCAAAAGAGTCTGGCATATTTCAGTCACTGGGCACCATTAATTTTGTTCTTTTTACTAAACGGTAGAGTCAAAAGGGGGAGGGACATGGCCCAATCGCACACGAACACATTTCAGACGTCACAAACACACAGCTAGGGAGAATCAACGATACCTTTCATTAGCGGTAAAATTGGCAAGTTCTTCTCGCACCCCCAGAAATCTCTTCTCGCACCCCCAATTTGGAACCGCAGGCTTAGACGCTTACCGGTAATCAGCTGACAAACATAAAACTTATCGCGCGTTAAAATATAAAAAATAACATTGTCGAAGATGGAAAACTGTACGACCTGATTTATTTAGTGCAGAGTTTACCTTGATTATATTGTAAAAACTATACCTGAATCACAATTGAAAGCATGGCCTATGAAATTTTACTGTAGGTTTAAATCCGGCATGTTTCTATTTATATTCTCTGCATTTTAACAGCGCCTTTAACTGTGGCTAGCATTTTTTTACCAGTGCATCTTCCACTTCCTTTCTCAAAATCCATTTGCACGAATATGTGTGTATGGTGTGAATTAGACGAGTGTATAGATGCACGCCTCCGCACATACTTCCGTTTAAAGTCGCATAGTAGGTTTGTGCTGTTAATATTACGTATTATTTTGGTTATAGGCCTACACAGCATGCTTAAAAGTTGTGCTGTGTGTAGCAAACAGTCGTTTGGTGCGTATTGGCCTAATGGTTTCAGTTGGAAGAGGTTGTTTGAAGCTTGAAAGGAGAAGCTTAATAAAGTAGGCAGGCGTACTAACTGATTGTAAGCGTTGGCCAGCGTTTTTGCTTGGATAAGCGGCAAAGATATTGCAGATTGACTTGGAACTTTTCGCTTGCAGCTGTTCAGTTGTTAAGGGTTTGAATGGAACGCTGAATAATTCCGAAAAGGCCTAGACCAAATGGCCTAAAATAGTCGATAGCCGTTGGGTTAAAAACGAAAAGGAGAGATCAGAAAAAGGAAAAAACTTGAGATTAGTAAAGGGCTATAAAGTACGTTCCAGAAAATACAATAAAGTTTGCAGAAAACAACTTGTTGTGCCGTGCGTGTTTTTGTGGTTTTTAGTCACTCTTCGTTTAACTTGAAAGGCGTACAAAAGCTCTATTCAAACAGGTCGATTAGGTGGGTCTTGGAACTCGAAAGATTTTGCAAGTGAAAGCTGACACCATCTTGTATTTTAGCGGTTCGCTTTGTCCGGGAGCTTGCGGTACGCGGCGCCGATGACAAGGCGATCATTTTCGCCAAGAACATTTTCTACAGTTACGTTATTAGTACCACACTATAGAGTGTTTGTTGAAGTTAAGAAAAATGCATAAGTATCTACCTTGGCAAGGTTTTTCTTGCTGACTGGCTTAAAACGGAAAACACAAAATCTAACCGATGATTTTTACGGGTGAGCAAAAATCAATAGATTCCGGAAACAGTAAAAATTCAACATACCACAAATAAGCAAAAGTAAAATGTTTTTAACTGATGAGATGTAGACTAATATAATTCTGTCGCGTGAAAAGGAACTGAACGGAAGAAAAAGCAAAGTAGGTGATGACGAAATATCGGAACTATAATGCTGTAAAGTACTGGGCAGAATTGCGATGAGGTGTTGGATGAAAAACGGAACAAACACGGTACCTACAATGCCAAGCTATTAATTAACGTTTATGTATTTGCATGTGAGCCTACATAGTCAATGCAGTGTTTGATTTAGTCCAGGTGAAATTGTATACTATTAGAAAAACCTCATTCATTCTATTAGAAAAACAATAGAAAGGAACTAACGGAAAATATATAAAGAGACCAGACTACGTCAACATTACCGCTTTTTTGACCTGGTAATTTGCTGTTTTTAAACTAAAGGCGATGCTGTCATAGAACAGCTAAAACTTTGCACATGCTCGACTAAAGTGTTGTTTTGGCAGCTTTGCAACAATAACAAAATCTCTGCTGTAATTACAAAGCTGCTTTCACGAGGCAGTAACACTGTTAAAGAGCTGAAGTGTTACGCAAAATGCTATTAAGTAGCTTTTCTGTAGCTGTGCATTAATTGGCTGACTGTATCACGTAAATAGTTGGTTGTAGTTAGTTGGATATTCATCCTCCTATCATGAGAAAGCGATCAATGCGCTGTACGAGCTCGTTTAGGACTTGCCAGCCATCTGTCTAACTCACCACGATGGGGAAATCCCGCTAAGTGCCTTTCCCAACGGCACAACAAGTAAACTTGGCGGCTTGTTTTTCACACTCTCCCTTTAATGCTGAGTGTCAAACAGAGAAGCTGTGAATATCAATTTTAAAGCCATTGGTTCGACCCGACTTGGAATCAAACCCAAGTCTACAGCTCCCAAGGCTGACGCTGTTACCACTCGGCCATCTGAACTGTTATTAGCTTAGCAAACACGAATTCAGGAAAGTACACAATTTGTCGTAAAGTAATGTACCGTTGAGGAGGAAAAGTAACGCCACAAGTGTTTCTTCCCGGGAAGTTGGGACGGAAAATTTCCCGGGAAATTTGGGGTTTTGAAATTTTTCGTTTCCCGAGAAATTTATGTCGGGATTCCGGGAAACTTTTTGTACATCAGTAAGGATTTCAAGGGAACTGATATCCATCATTTTGACATAAAAAATGCGTTAGTACAAATTTAAAATCATTTTTGGCGTACTAAAAATTATTTTTCAAAATTCGCAAGATTTTTTAAAACAAAATGCTTGGGAGATCAAAATTTTTTCCTTAATTTGTCAAAGAAATTGAAAAACTCAAACTAAGTTTGTCAAAAAGACCTAACAAACTGCTAAAAATTAGATCTAAAATGCTGAAAACCAGAAAAAATGGCAAAATAATCAAGCTCGAAAAAAATTCCCGGGCGAATCCCGGTAATCCCAAAGATTTTCGGGATCCCGGGTATTTTTTAAATTTCCCCGGGAATTTTTTTGAAAAGTTCTCGTTTCCCGAGAAGTAAAAACCCGGGAAAAAGGAAAATCCTAAAAACTAGACGTTTCGACAAAATAGATTCAGCTGTCATCATCATCAGTTTAATCAAGGCAATACAAGACTGAAAAGTTTTCTATTATCCTTTCAGTTTTGTACTTACTGCTTTGCGTACACATACTGATGATGACAGCTGCATATATGTTGTCGAAACGTCCAGTTTTGAGGTTTACTATGGCTTAGTTTTCCTGCTTAAGTTATTTTGGTCCCATGTTTATGGTGTTCCGAAACGTAACCTGCAGTTAGTTGTTTTTTCCGCTGTGCATTTCAAACAAATTTCCTGATCTTAATCAATCATTTCATTTTGTCACAACTTCCCTTAAAATGAAAGGATGCAAAGTTATTGATGATACTCTAGCAAAAATTTGCAACTAACCATGGAGTTCAAAATGTAAAGTATAGCATAATGTTGCAAAAAAAAGAAAGGCCAACCGTATATTGCTCTTCACCAGAAAAAAGATAGGCTAACACGAGGCATTTGGTCAGAAAAGGTTTTGCGGTTTCGCAGAATACCAAATAAAATCAAATAATTTCCTGTCTGAGCGAGCTCAAAGAAACATGTGTGGTACCCTCTATCGAGTTCTTTGCATCGTTTTCCTCTGCTTGAAGTTCAGCATTAGAGGAAGAGTGAGGAGAGCAAACCGGCAAGATATGTTTTGTCGCTGGAAAAAACACTTTTGAGATTACCCATTTTAGAGTAGTTGGTGTTACGCAAACAGGTGGCCGGTAACTCTTGAGCGATCTCGTTATGGCGCCCCGTATCTACCTCATGATAGGAGGATAAAATTGCTGGTGATAAAAACCATAAAATATAGCTTATTCCCTGTACAATAGAAGTGATTTATGTATATTGGGTTATTTTAGACTTTCATTAAATTTTTGCGTCTGCGCAATTAGAATTTACACTATAATTTAAATAAGAAGAATGTCGCCAGGTTCGGATGTCGCAAACAACGTTTCTCAATCTAAAGTTTCTCTTTCCAATCCTCATCTGAAAAACGAAAGAGATTATTTGTATCACATCGGTTTGACGACTGATGATGACCTTGTACAAAGATTCAAGGACGTAAAGGTAACCCTACAAACTTTGAGAGTGGCATAGATCTTTCACAAAATGGTATAATTTTTTAATGAGAATATGAGCAATAAAAATTTTTACCGGCTATCGGTAGAAAGCTGGGGGAGTGGGGGTCGAATAGGAATCCTTTGCATACGCCACTGCGTATGAACGTTGAAACCTATTTTAGCGTAATGAAAAAAATGTGAAAATATAAGAATCATATTTCGTTTTTTTACATTTGTTTTCTTTAGTATTTATGCATTTAATTATAGGTGGCTGCAATCACGAGTTTGAGGTGTTATATGCTGCATTTTGTTTAATTATACCGCCAACTGGTCAAGGGGTCATGTCGAATGGAATTTGTTTAGCTTAGCCAAATCAAAAAACGAAAAAACCTTAAAGGAAATAACGATTTTGTTTATTTTGATGTAGCCTACAGTTGCATTCGGCTAATTTGTTTTTACAAATTGTAATAGTTAGGAAAAGGCATTCTTAGAGACATGATCATTTAAAATTGAGGAAGGAGATGCCATTTTTTAGAAAGATAAAGAACAAACCTATGGCTCTTGATGACCTGTTGCTAGTGCGCAATTATTTTATCACTTCAAAAAATTAGGATAAATTGTGTGTTCTATCTACAGTAAACGTTGTTTTCACATTCATAATGCAGACAACATTATTTGGCCTAGACTATCAATTAATTGTTTTCTTTTCCCGTGTGAAATATTAACTTTTGAATCAGCAACGCCTATTAAGCTTGTGGTTAAAAATGCAGGAGTTATTTAGCAAAGCAATAAAAATCCGTTTCATTTTCTATTGCAGTATTTGAAATTTATATACAGTATTATAAGCAGTATCGTATCTACCGGCATGAAAATGAAGAACACTAAAGTGATCGCTGAGAATACCATACAGGCTTGCACGTGTTACGGTCTGTATTTAAGACTACGTATATTGCACGCACATTTCACTTTGAATTGGTGAACGGTTTCTTCCAAATACTGCGCACATCTTTGCAGACAATGCTGGCTAGAAGAGGTTAATGCAATGTTTTATTATAGATGGCGGTGTAGCCAGGGAGAGGGGAGGCAAAACAGGGATTTACCTTCACAATTTTTTTTTGAAAAACGCCAGCTTTTTAGACATAGACAACTTAATATCCGTACTTTTATTACGCACACGTTTTGTTTTGAAGGGGGAGGTTACTCCTATAACTGTGTTCAGCAGTGAAGTGGAGAATAAAAAAATTGTATGGTTATCCCTGTTTTTAGGAAATAAATTAAAACAACCACGAGACATATTCGCAATCTTAAGATAAGTTTACAAATAGTATGCTAAGTATGCTTTCACCCACATCACAACATCGGTGTCATTAGATAGGCTAACTCCAAAACACACAATCGGAGAATTTTGGGGAGCGCAGCTCTCCACTCTCCTGTCTCTGCAACAAGTGCATAAAAACAATTTTGCCCCCCAAAAATTTTCGGTCGACTACGCCACTGATTGTGGAATGTTTCTGAACAGCGCGTAAATTGTTTTTAATTGTTTTTAGTTTATTTGCATGGGTGGAAAGGGGAGCCGCATGGAAGACTTCGCAAATTTTATTTTTGAAAAACTTGGACATCCTCGAAACAGTGAATTTGAAGATTCGCCAGATCCGAATTGTAAGTTTACCTGTTTTCGTTGTGAGTGTTATTCTGTTTAATACTTTTCGCAGTAAACTGCGTATTGCCTCAAGTCATTTTTGAAGACATAGCAGCTTACACGCAGCATAGCAGCTTACAAGTCATTTTTGAAGACATACAGTCATTTTTGAAGTACACACACATTGCAGGACAGATTTGTGAATTGAACCGGTTATTCTTGTCCGAGTTATTTTACGCCTTGCTGATGCAAATCAGTAGTTTAGACCAGCTAAACTTTCAAGTTTTTGGGCCTGTGTTAGACTTTAAGTCGGATTCTGGTTAGCACTTAGGGAATAGAGGTAGTCGGCCCGTTTACTACTCGTTGCAATATATATATTGTTGCTGAAATAAATCCTTAATCTTTAGCTTTTCTAACGTGGCTTAATTTGTTGAAAAAACACGTTTGCACTTTTTGATTAACATAAGCATACTTTTAACTATGCGATATATGGTAAGAGCAACAACTTTGTTGTTTAATTTCTTCATCTTATACGTAAAATTAAACGTAGAACAGAGCGTAAATATGAGGAACTTGTTTACTACAAACAGACCTTTCGGTCATCAAGTCAGAGAACCTCTACCAAAAAAAGTGTATACAATTTCTGCGCTATCAAGTTCTCATTAGATAAATCTTATATCAAAAAAGTATTTCTTTGAAGGTTCTACTTTGAAAAACATCGCGAAGGCAGCAAATCGATATTCTATGTTCAAAGTTGGTCCAGTGCTGTCGGTCAGCCATGGTATTGGACGAGGGTCAACCTCGGTCGTGCTTCATGAGGTAAAACTCAAAGTTTTGATCAGTAAAATCGCTGAATTATTAATGTTTTGAGCTTATGGAAAGACTATGCCGTACTGTGTCTCTTCTTTAAAAAATTTCCCATGTGTCCGTGACTCCGTGTGAATGGAATGATTTTGTTATTGAACCAATTCTACTGTCAAAAAGATGAAGAACTGGTTGATATAGTCTTCAAGAAGTGTAGGAAAACGAAGAGGTCAAAAACCACGGCAC
Organism: Trididemnum miniatum; assembly: GCA_964006365.1. Classification (NCBI taxonomy): domain Eukaryota; kingdom Metazoa; phylum Chordata; class Ascidiacea; order Aplousobranchia; family Didemnidae; genus Trididemnum; species Trididemnum miniatum. The sequence goes on from OZ023233.1 coordinate 17,368,577, forward strand.
TAATAGTGCATAGCAAAATCATTCCGGTGGAAGATGTTAAAGATGCAATTGCGACATCGATTTGAGTTTGAAAACGTTGTTTAATCTTACTGTCCATCATTTTCGTTTTCAAATTCACATGGCGAAAAGCGGTGAAATGGCCGCATAAATAAAATAGAGCGTTTGTCGGCAGAGGCAAAATCCGAGTGCGATTCCAAGTCGAGTCAGACAAAAATTTTAAAAATTCATGTTTTAAACTGTATTGCTTGACGTTCAGCTCTAAAGTAAGAGTGTAGAGAACAAGCCGGTAAGTTTTCTTGCAGTGTCTCTGCAAAATACCAACTTCTTTGCAAGCTTGCCACTGCTCCTTGGTTGCGTTCTCGGAGTGCAAGGTAAAAATGCAATTGCTGTTACTACAAAAATTTTCAGTTTTTGCGAGAGCTTGAATGTGATAATGTTACTACAAAAATTTTCAGTTTTTGCGAGAGCTTGAATGTGATAATGTAACACTTTTGCGGACATTATCTTTTTGTAGTAAACTTTGCGGCGATCAAAATTATTGCCAGTTGCTTTTGAAGGTTAGAAAATATGTTATTTCAGTTGCTGAAGTTGGCATTTTACGCTGGTTGTGAAGATGTGACTTTCATACGTATTGGAACTTCAGGAGGTTTAGGTGAGGTAGCTTAGATTGAATAAATAATAGTTCAAACTTATCCAAAGTACTTAGGCAAATCTGAAAATGGTTTTAGATTTTTTCGTCCGAGTGCCCTTGGGCTTTTTTTTAAATTAATGCTGTAGCTGTTTCTGTACCGGTATAAACGTAAGCCAATTTACATGTGCTGGAAATCCTGCGATGCACTTGACACAATGTGTTTAAATTTTTTTTATCATTTCCATATTTTACGTCAGCGACATAAAATAGCGGTACCGCCTCTTTGTCACAGATCCTGATGATAGCGTGCTATTTTCACGGCTGGAGCTAGCTATTTGCTCACTTCGCATTCTTCTTTAATTGCTATTGAATTTATAGTTTAATAAATTAAAAATGACCTCAGTTGTTTATTAATTATTTGTGAAGTGTGACTTCAAGCCACTCAAAAATAATGACTCTTAACTTAGTTTTACTTTTTTTCTTGCAGGCTTAAAACCCGGAACAATGGTGGTCACACAGCAAGCTCTCAATGGATTGTTGGAGCCATATTTCGAGCAGGTGCAGTAGTTTTTGGGGCTAAACAATACACATGAAACAAATCAAAAATTTCTCATAGGATGCAGTCAGCGATGGAATTAAAATTTTAGGGAACTGGTTCTATTTTGGATCAAATGTACTAACATAAAGTTTCCTCATCTTAGAAAACGTTGGTCTGACGTCTATAACAAAAGGCAAAAACGGGTTCGCTGACTGCATTACCACGACATTAAAGAGTTAACAAGTTCGCACCAGCCCCTCCAGAAGCCCCTGAATCACATTACTAAATGAAACGAATTGAAAAAGTTTTAGTTTTGTTTATAAAATGAAGAAGTGCTGCAATATTTTCATATGCGCAAAAGTCCTGGGAAAAATAAGCATGTTTTCAAATTTGTGATGGGGTCCAGTCCACTCCTACCAAAATGCTTTCTCGCCAATGTTTTGATATCAATCCATTGATGGATGGAGAAAGGTTGCAGCTCGTATGTGGGAATGATTAATGCTTTTTGATTGTATTTACGATAATAATCTGGTGACAAGGCACACTTGGAGGTTCAATAAGGTACCACCCCTTTCCTCCTTGACTGAATAGTGGGTTATTGGAATGTTAGTCAGCTCCCACGATAAATGAATAGAATGAATTTGAAAGCTCATATCTGCGTAATGCAAGAATGAAGCAATGCGACTGACATTTAGCGGTACAGAAAACTTTTTTTGAAGACACGATTTCGATTTATCCTAATGCGATGGATTTAAAGGTTGTACGATATTGGTATCTTCCTTTAGTGGATACTGAGTTCTTGAGAAATTGCGTACTCCAAAAATAGGAAAAAAATCAATTTTGGAAGCTTCTACAGCGCATCCTTCTAGCGGAGCAAGTGGGTGCTCGCGTTGAAAGTATTAACCAAGTTTTGTACTAATATAGTGGATGATCTTCCTCGCAGAAGCGGATGCGTTTGTCTTTTGCAAATATCTAACGGTAACCTTCCTTGTTACAGTACATCTGTGGAAAAGCATATCGACACAACACACATGTTGATCCGAAATTAGCTGAAGAATTGTGTTCATGTGCAAAAGTAGTGGACGTTGAAGCTGTTGCTGGGAACACAGTGGCTGCGAACGGGTTTTATGAAGGTAAACCATAAATTGAGCAAACATCTTTCGTAGCTTTTACAGTTAACAACCTCTTAACGTTTAATTTTGTTCAAAACGTGTCCAACCGGTTAAGTCCTTCAAGCAGTTAAATTTCATAACAGCAAAAATGTTACTATTGTTATCCGCTAGACCAAAGGTTTTTGCACCAAACTATCAACACAACCTTTTTACAAGTGATAGATCTGCTTTCTACTTCTTCGAACTTCTTCCTTTTTTGAAATCGTTTACTTTTGGTCAAATTTAACCTCAAATGTTTTTCTTTCGTATTTCCACCAAACTAGATTATCTGAAGTTACGCAGAGAGATGATATCTTTTTAATGACTGTAACAAAATTGAAATGAATTTACATCATCAAAAATATTATGCTAATAGGGTGTAATACGCGTCTTCAATAGCAAACCAGGTTATTATGTGATTGGTGGTTACCTTGTGTGTAATTTCAGAACAAGGGCGTTTAGATGGAGCTTTATGTGATTACACTGAAGAAGATAAAATAAACTTCCTACGACGAGCTCATGATGAGCATGGAGTTAGAAACATGGAAATGGAATCAGCGTGTTGCATCGCGATATGTAATCGTGCTAACGTTAAATGTAAGGCGGGAATCCTATGTGTGAAAGTGATAAACACAACTTTATTCTTTGTTATATTCGAACATTGTTCCTATTGGTCCATCAAAACTTCAGTTGTCTAAGCTTAAAGTTGGGAAAACTAATAGATCGCCTTTTACGGCTCTCGTGACAGGGTTTTGACCAATCCAGCGTTTTGTCAGCTTCACTACAACATTTTCTAAAGCCGTATTCTGTAACAGTGTCATAGGTTAAGTTTTGCATTGTATCACATAGTTCAAATGACTTTTAATTGGTGATTGTAAGAAGACTACTGGTATAAGCAGCTATAAAATTGCAATTTAAGTTTGGACTTTTACAACATCGCTAGACTTCCCCATACAGAAGATAGTGTCAGTGTCACAGGAGTCAGTAGAATCGCTTTTGAGCTTTGACCAAAAAATGCTCTGATGATATTGCGCAGAGCTTAAAAACATTTTTGGAAAAATAAAGAGTTTAACACTTTGCTTCTTTGTTTTTTTTAAAGCTTCTGTGCAACGCATCTTATCAGTTTAACGTATTGTTCAAAGTGAGTTTTTCATTCAACTATCATTTACACTGGACAATTTTTGAAGATATTTCAGTAACATCTAAAACCAAATCATTCTAATAATGCATGACATAAGGTGCGTTTACCGATACCCGACAAGCGACAATGCGACAAGCGACAGTTTTTTAACGCTCCTTTGTTTTATTTTACTGTTTGGCGATCATACGATAACCTGGGAACACCTTTTCTACATTCACTTACATTTTAATTTTTGCCGTGTGTATCGGGAACCGCATCTTCAATTTTTTTTTTTTAGGTGCTGTTCTTTGTGTTACTCTGGTGGATCGGTTGCTTGGTGACTTGATAACTGACGACAATATCCTACGAAAAAAATGGGAATCATACCCCCAAAAAGTTGTTGCAGAGTATATTCAATCTCGTTGTACCAAAAATTAGCATTCTTATGAATATAAATTAGTATCAGTATTTTTAGTTACGATTACACTTTAGCGTTAGTGGCTTTGTAACGTTGAATATTTTGTTTTTATTTAGCTTTAGATTTGTTTTTCAATAATTTTTTTGCTTTAGAAGTTGCTTAGGTATAAACATCAAAAATTGCTGTATGTAGCGGTATTTTTATTTCAATCTTCACAATTGCACTGTTGATGGTTATACTAGAGAATGCTTTGTTTTGATTTTAACACATCATAATTAAGCACATGTGGTATAAACTGTAGAAAATTTGTATAGGAAATGAACTTCGCTTACGTGCATGGTAGCTAACTGGCAATAATAACCTAGATCATTATTATTATTATTGGCATATTTATCCTCCTATCACGAGAAAGCGATCAAAGCGCTGTACGAGCTCGCTTAGGAGTTGCCGGCCATCTGTCTACCACACTAAGATAGGGGAATCCCGCTCAGTGCCTTTCCCAACGGCACAACAAGTAAAATTAGATCAGGGATGGATATTGGGCAACCCCTGGCACGCGTGCCGAACTTGGTACGCGAGCTCGTTTCTTTGGCACGCGAGCCATATGGCTTTTTAATGTTTGGGGGGACGAAAGTTGGACATTAGCGGCCGTGATGACCTTTTTTTTTGCTCTTCACCGAAATTTTCAACGGAGAATGCCAACTGTCGGTTGGCACACGGAAAAATTTGGCCAATGATTTCAGCCAATTTTGGCACGCAGATCGAAAAAGGTTGCCCATCCCTGGCCTAGATACATCTGTCTCTGTGAGTCAACTATAGCACAATTCCCGCAATCACCATTATTGAGTAATGTATAACAGCGATATCGTTTTTTTTTTCTGCTGAATAAATTGTGGCTTCTAGATATGCAAAGATGTCAAGGGACAGGATTAATTCGAGTCGACTGATTCATACGTTACCACATTTTTTTCATTTTTTACTCAACATTTGACAAGAGCTAAGCAGAGTACTTAAGAAGACTACATTTTTAAGAATTTGTTATGACTTATCCGAGTATCGAATCTACATGAAAATCGGACACTAGCGCTGACAAATGCGTTTCAAAAATATTGTTTAGGCCTTGGCTCCACCGGTCAATGACCAAGAGAATTTCCCATAATATTCCAGTCATTGACTAGTGGAGCCGACTTTCATGACATTCTTTTCTGACATCGCAGAAATTCAGGGAGTGAAACAGAACAGCCAAATGTCAGAATCGAGCGGTCAATGACAAGGGAAATTCTCGGTCAATGACTGGTGTAGCCGCGCCGGCTTTTGATCAAACTATGTCAATGCCGCAAAATCAGGGAATATTCCCTGGTCACGAATATCAAAAAGTTTTGATATTTGTGACCGGGAATTAATGACCAAAATGCGCTTGCGCTACTTGTAGACAGGCGCGTTCCATCAAAAGACAATAGAATCAAAGGCATTTCATCAAAGACATTGGCGCATTTTTTCTATGGTTTGAAAAACTTTGAAGAGACGTCATAAAGTCAAATGAAAATCAATGGTTGGAAAATCTAGTTCTTTCGTGTTCCGGCTAGCTAGATGGTAGCAGCAATTATGTCACTGCTCGAATATGAAAAGCTTTGTATTGAAGTGCAAAAGTTTCCATGCATATTCGACAAATCATTGGCTAGCTACAAAGAGAGCCAACCAAAAAAAAATGCATGGAAATGCATCGACGAGGTGCTTGGAAATGACCCAGGTGCATCACTGCAAGCCTGGACTCTACTCCTTAACCGCTACAGCAAAAGAAAATCCCGCTTCAAAAAAGTAAACGTTTCTGGGGCTGACCTGGCGACGGTTGAAAAAGCTCGAAGAAGCTTCGAAGAATATAAGTTTTTGAATTGGTTAGATGGTTTTTTGAGGCCCAAAACTACCATCTCAAATGTGTCTCTCATGCACCTGGTAGAAGATTATGAAGACAGCAGCTGCTCCCATGCTGTTGCCGACAACGAATCACTTCCTGAGGAGCAATCGCCAGCAGCAGATCAACAACCACGCAAAGACAAAAAAAGAAATGCAGAGCAAGAAGTGTGTGGCGAAATTACAACCTACTTGAAAGAAAAGAAACTGAGAAGAGAAAGCAGTAACAATGGTGCAGATGAAATGTTTGGAAAATTTATAGCTACAGAAATTAAAGTATTTCCGGAGAACTTGAAGTATTTGATCAAGCACGAAATTAACCAGGTGATTTTTAAACATCAATCGCTTCCATACAGCGCTGGGTCTCCTCGTACGAGTTGTCAACATCTTGATAGCAATGCGGTTCCTGTCACTCAGCCGACGCCAGATTGGAGGTACGAACAGCATCATTCCAGCTTTTCTGCTGCTGAAGAATCGAGATCTGTGTTCACTGAAATGACTCCGGTGGTGTTTAAAAAATAATGATATTGCAATAAACACGACTTTGATGGTGCATTTTTGAAAATTCGAGAATAAAGCATAGCTTGAGCCTTAATGCAATACTTTTGAATTCATTCGAGAGAGCAGCGATCATAGAGCAGAATAGCTAGGTACAAGTTTACGCAAAGAAAAGCTGTCCGTGATTTTCACAGCTCAACATTACAGCAGCGTAGAGAAATCGAACTGCAAAAATGCGATGCCTGGTCTAAATGGCTGCGCTTTTAAATTGAAGATATTTTGGTTTTTTCTTGTTACTTCTTGTTTCTACCGGTATTCCTAAAAATTCCGGTATTCCTGAAAAGTAGTATTCCGGTATTCCTAAAAAATATAGTACTACCGTACCGTCTCCTACAAGTAGTTTTAACGTATCGTCTCTGTGGCGTAGTGGCTAGTGAAGTTCGACATATCTGTAGCATACCTACTGTATGCCGGCATCGTGACCGAATCGTTTTAGAAGACTTGAGATGAGAGGTCTCGGGTTCAATTCGCACCCTACAGTTCCGTTGTTACATCATGGTATAAGACAAGAAAAATTTACTCGTAATTTACTTGCGTAATTTCAAAATGAAAAAGAATAATAAAATGAGGCACAAGAAAACATTTTAGTCAAAGCAGCAGTTTATTGCAGTAGGTGTGGCAGCATTGCTCTACTCATTTCGTTCGGCGAACATAATTCAGCTGCCATGACAACGACCCTTCTTCACTGTTCACATAGTCTTTTAAGCAGTTGCGCATTTCGACTGCATCATTGCTCCATCTACGACCTCGGAGCTGCGGTAGAGCTTGAAACTGTCCGGAGTTGCCATTGCCAGAGCTTGTTACTGGAATTTCTTTGCGCCACCGTCCATACGTAATTTCTCCATCTGCATTTTCGAAGTCGGCATATCCATGCGGGCAATAGGCGGCACTGTCACTTGATTTCAAAAAGTTATGCAGAGCGAGGCAAGCCAACACAGACTTTTCAATGTTTTCAACACTGCCATGGATCACAGTAAAAAATATTCTCCATCGAGCAGAAAGTATTCCAAACGAGTTCTCAATGACGCGACGTGCTCTTGAGTGGCGATAATTGTAAACTGCCTCTGCCTCTGATAAGCCGGATCCAGGATAAGGACGCATTAAGTAAGTCTTTAAGGGAAATATTTC